>JAHKKF010515996.1:0-24567 GCA_019740295.1 Labeo calbasu
CCGGCTACGTGTTTATAAAGTGTGTTCCTCAGCCCCCAGGCGGCGGCCCCACTCTTTAAAAGCGGCTTTAGAGGGGACTTCACAGCTCTGTTAATGGAAAGGTTTCGACTTTGTTTGGTGAGAGGAGCTTGTGGGGGTGCACCAGGGGTGAGTTTGCTGAAGTAATGGCCAGCCTCTGTTGGAGGGGGGCTGATGCAGCAGGGATTAGACCAGCCCCTACTTGAGACTTCCCCAAAAGCCCCCTTTACATCTACTCTGTTTTCTTTTGGCAAGCTGTTTTTGCTCTGCTAGAGTGGGCCAGGTAATCCCGGTCAAGTCTGGGAATCTCTGGCCACACTGCAAAGTTTTCTGGATGATGACTAGATTTAAATGTGCGATTGAGTCCCACGCATCAGCTATGCAAATCTCACGGTTGCATGCAAGAAACCTGGAAGCCAACAAGTTTGGTATTAGCTGGTCTAAGCAACTACAGCAAAATAAATAAGTCACGACACATGCCTACGTTTCTGTGATTTTCTAGCAGTCTCCAAAGGAGATGACATCACTGTACTAACAACTAGATCACATCCATCTTTAGCTTCCCTAGACCCAGTAGAGTGGGTTCTTCTTATGGGATTCCACCAACGCGGGCCAGTCTAAGAAGCAGCGGAGGGGCCGAGGGGGAGGCCGATGTTATTAAGAACATGAAGAGAGGTGAGAAAGGCAGGAATATGCAGTGCGAGGGGAGGAAGAGGGGTGTGATGTGGCTGAATGGAATTGTCTGAGGTGAGAGATGCAAACGGGTGTTTGGAACTTGGTCCTTTATGTACGCCCCATTCCCCCTCGTCTGTCTTCAGCAATGGAACAGGTTAACGCCACTCCTCCAGGCCTGGGTTGCTCCGCGCTGATTAAAAGAAGTGTGTAAATGTATGTGTTAGTGTGTGTGTGTAAGTGAACGAGAGCGGGTGGATCGGGGGGAGGCAAGAGTGTAAATGGAATTTGTGCAGCAAACAGCTGGACTAGTTTATTTAAGCACAGGCAGGCCATAGCAACTGACCCCAGATTGACTTGGAGAGAGGAGGAGCCAGGGTGGACTTTTATGACTTTTAGGTCGAGATGAGATGCTCGTATTTATGAAATTTGCCTTCAGGCATGCCAACATGTGAATTACTAATTACTTAAGTAAATGGATCTCTGGAGCAGATACTGATAATAAAGTTGGTTTCACCAGAGGGGTCTTATTGCGTGATTAGCTAGTTGAATTATAGCAGTTAGCAAAGTTAACCGGTGTGGGGGAAGCTACTTCAAAAATGTAGTTTGCCAAGATATAAGCTGCACGTTTCTTTGAAACTGTTAAACTCCAGTTGAGCTATATTTTTTAAAGTAGTAGCTATTTAGATTACAAGCTAACAAAACATAGCAAATTACATTGTAGTTAATTAAGGAAGCAATCTAATTTTAAATGTATAAATATTTGATGATACAATTTTTAATTTATATTATTTAAAACCGGCACAAAATCTGAATCAAACCTAAATACCTAAAATGAAAAAATACCTAAATACCTCAAATGTGACTCAAATATTTATTTATTTTTCATTATTTTTTTATTTATTTCAGTCTTAACAAATCAATGGATATCAATTTAGGTATGAATATTACTTAGTTTGATATGTGTGCATGCACATTGTTAAAAACCGCAATATGGCATTATCCCAAAGGAGCATGCAACTGGAAAAAGTACAATGTTTTGAAAACATCTGAGCTACTGTCACACTACTGAAAATGTAGATTGTAGCTATTTTTAGCCAGTTATTTCCTATCACAGAGTTAACACAATGACTAAACTGATAAAGCACGCTTTTAAAATTTTAACTGATAATTATCCTAAAACCGTATCATCTTTTATATCTTTTCTTTTAATGCATATTTTTACTGGAGATTCCTGTAGAGCCACAGATGCAGATCCGAATCATCAGATCATTCTATTCCATCGGTATTACTGATATGCCTGTTTGTGGGTTTTTAATATACATGTAAATGTAGCTGAGTGTGTTGAAATGCGATTTCATGAGTGAATTTGGTCCTCCGTAGTCATGCATGCGCCCCCTCACACAGTTTACATCTGAGAAGGAGAGGGAACGAGCGAACGAAGGGGGCATTTCTGAGAAAAATGACGTACTTCATATGCATTTAGATAGACATACTGAAATATAACCTTTTGTATCTTCAATCTGGATCTTTCCAGCAACGCTTATTAAATTATTCCCTAATTGGTCACGCAACAAAGGCAGCTGATGAAAAAGACAATTTCTTGCTTTTAATTGGCCATTTCACGTGCCGTTCGTGCTACACCTGTGCGTTTGTAATGAGAGTGGGATATTAGCGGAGGCCCTGGCAGACCCGACAGAGATCAGATCGACTGTCAGTAAAGTCGGGAATGAGCGATAGTGCTCCAACACATTATGAAACGCGCGCGCGCACACACACACACACACGCGCGCGCGATAACAGAACGAGAAGAACCAAACCTCCATCAAGGTTCATTTGGCTCATAAACACTCATTTCAATCTTTTTTTCTCGTCCTTTTAGTGAAGCTGTGTATTTTTAACCCTCCTCTTTTTACCCTACTTTGGAGGTGCCACTAGTGGCGTTTTGCTTTAAAATAGCCCCCCATTGTCCCAAGCTGAGCTGAATAGTTGGCTTCATTGTGTGCCTATGGGAAGTAGAAACTGAACAGGCCATAAACGCAGTCCTATAGCGCGGAGAGGTCGCGCAAAGGTGAACTTTTACTCCTAATGGAGGCTCCAGCTTTAGCCTGGCCCGTATGGCTCTCTGCTCCTTTTGATTGCCTTCTTAACCGTCAGCGCCAGGGCGTCCGCCTGGCTCACAGAACAGAGCATGACCATTCTTTCTCTTTTTCCTCACACTCCTACACCCCCTCCCTCACCCTCACCACCTCTCCATCCCCCTGCCTGGTATTGTGTAGCACTTGTCCTTTGTTCCAGCTTTTGGCGCATCTGGCCTTAGATATAAGAAGGAACGAGAGAGGAAGCTTAAGATACCTTTAAAAAAAAAAAAAAGAAAGAAAAAAGAAAGAAAGAACAGCCATTTCCACAATTTGAAAAAAAGCGAGCGGAAAAAAGGCAGAGGGAGAGCGAGTGAGCGAGGGAGGAAAATCCAAACGGCAGAGGTCAGCAGATAGACAACAGTGCCCCCCCTTTGACCCCAGCCTGAGATGAAGGCAGTAAAAGGAATGCCTAGTCTGAGACTCCCCCTGCTCTCCAGCCCGCTGCTGGTGATAAAACTCCAGACATTCTCTCATTTGATGGTGCACTGCCATGTCAGTACATTCCTCCCTGATCTTTTTTTTTTTTTTTTTAAAGTCTTTAAGGTGATGTCGTAGAATGATATTGGTGATAAATATACAGTATACGAGTTGTGATCAGTTGTGATCTCTGGTAAAATAAATTTAGAGGAACAAAAAACATTCTATTAAAGCTTTACGCCACAAAAGACTATTTATTCCAGTAACTCCCTTTTAATTGTGGTAAATTTTAAGAGAACAGTCATGGATGGCTCACTTACAAACCATATCGTTCAATAGTTTATTTTATTTAAAAATAGTTGCATTTATGAATAATGATTACATTGTGAATATTAATCATCTCCAGAGTAATATAGTTTATTATCCAAATTGTAGGTGGTTTACAGTTGCATTTTCCAATGGCTTAAACGCATTCAAAATTTAGAGTTGGAATCATCTGTTTTATAATTAATAAAGAAGAAGCTTAGCAGATGCCTATGTGAACATTTCTTTGTCCGTTAGTTCTGCTCTTTCTCTTTATTTCTCCCTTTCTCTCTTTCATTCTCTCGCTCTCTCCCTCCACCCCAAGCTCTCCTCCCTTGCTTTTCTCAGCCTGAAAAGAGTAGCGGGGCTATTGTTTCCTTAAAAGTCTACTAATTCCCCCCTCAAAGGATGAAATGGAAGTGTCCAACTGTGGTAACAGCAGGAGGACATAAATCAAGTTGGAACCCCTGAGCATGGTCTCCTGGAGGTGACCAGGGTCACAGGGTCACTAGAGGGGATTTAGGCACAACAAGGCCAGAGCTCTCCGATGTATGGTGCAAAGAGGCTGGGGGTCAGAAGCTACAGGGGCCAGATATGTTTTTGTCACAAATGTTATGCATAATATGCAGAATTGCACAGCAGCCTGTTCTTTTTGGCGGGGGAAAAAATATCCTCGTTGAACCCACAGTTTCATTATTCTCCCTCTAGGGAGACAGGGAAAACGAAAACATGGCTTGTACTTGTGTTCTTTGACAATGCAACACTTTTCTGTTAGCAAACATTTCCTAAACACATTAATTCCTGTGGTGCATATCAACTGAGTTGCATCTGGCATCAGAGTTTGAATGGTTCAGTGGTTTAAAATAAAGTTGTTTAAAAAAAGGAGTCTCTTGAACTGCATAGATAGAGAAAAACACCACTTTCTTCAAGGGTGCTATTGTGCACTTCGCTTGCTAGGCGATATATATTAAGCTAGCACAAGTTTGTACAAGTCATAAGCTTTGTGAACATTTCTGTGTTATGGAACAACTCTCTGACACTCCCACTGGAGTACTAGAGGATTAGAGAAAAAATCCCTCAATTACCCCTCTGATTAGCTATCTGGGCTGATCTGGACAGCAGCAGGCTTGGACGTGACTGTGTTTACAGAAAAAGACAGCAGAAACTCCAGTGACTTTTCAGTCATATGTTGCATCTTGTTTTTTTACAGGTTCATTAACGCAAGAAGAAGAATAGTGCAGCCTATGATCGACCAGTCCAACCGAGCAGGCAAGTCCCCCATAGTTTCTGTATTCAAGTCCCGCAGGCGAAAGCCCCCTGCAAGCCATGCACCCGGAGGCCCACCTGCCGGTAAATACTTAGCCCAGCCTGGATGTCAACAAAGATTGACCACTAAAATCCATCCAATTAACCCAAAGCACTAATCATGCTGACTTGGGCACTATATAACCCAGCGACGAAGAGAAGCGAGCAAACACCTTACGATGGATTAAAGTATTGAAACAGTAACTACAACTGGATCTTCTCTATCCAACTCATTATACTGAAGAACAGTGGAGAGTTGTTCGGCCAAGTGCAGAGGATATTAATCTTTTTTTTTTTTTTTTTTAACGTTATATTTTATTTTGTAGTGGCCATGTTTGCCTCCCAGCTCAGTTCTTCCTGTTAGTGAACAGTGCCCCTGGTGCATGGCTTGTTGTGGACTGCTGTAAAGTTTATTACCTGTAATAGGGTTCAGGGGGCAGGGTTGCATTAGGGACTCAGTAAAGTTCAAAGGCATTCATTGGGGTTGAGCTGTTGTTTTTGACCAAATAACCCCCCAACACGCACACACACACATACACATATACTTTTAACAGTGTGAGCTCACGGTAAGAAAAAAAAAAAAAAATATATATATATATATATAACTTTCTTTTGTGTGTGTGTGCGCGTTGTCAAAAAATGTTTCCTGTATTATAGAATATAGGATTAGTTCTTTGTTCCTAGTACTTAGGCTTCATTGGGCATGTTCTGTCAAGTGTTTTATCTCTCATGAAACCCAAAGAAACTGTGTGAAATGCCTAAGTCTGCATGTGTGTTAACAGATGACGTTTCTCCTGTGACTTAAACTTAATTAAAAGCACTAATTGACCACTGTTCATTTCCCCCACATTCCCTCACCATGCCCTCCTGCAGTAAGTCAAGGAGCTCCCTACAACCCAGATGGTCAACCCATGGGAGGTTTCGTGATGGACGGCCAGCAGCACATGGGAATCAGACCACCTGGTAAGACCTTGGCGTGTCTTCTTCTCTGACATCTCCCACCTTCCCACAAGCCCCCTCCTTCTCTTCCTCACCACCTCCTCCTCAGTCTGATTCTAAGACCCTTGGCTAGCACAGGTGTGGTCCAGTGCATGACACCCCTTTGTCCCTTCATGTTTCCTCTATGAGACCTTTGCTTTCTAATACCCATCTTCCCAGAATTTGCTCATCTCTCTGAATCTAAGCCTCTTCCACCCTGTGTAACTGGTCACTGTTGCTAACCACTCATCCCCTCCCACCTCCCCACTTAAGCTGCAGGATTTATCCAAAGCCAGGCTTCCTTCCAACCTTTAGCCTTTGAATGCATTATTTACTTGGTTGTTTACTTATATTGTCTTATTTGTACCATATGGTGTTCTTCTCTTTTCTTTTAATAAATGGGGGATTGTGCTTTTGTTTCTTGACCTCCTGTCTCTGAGCCGTGGTCTGTTTATTTTCTCATCTTTCGGCATCTTCTTCTTCGATTGTTTTCTCTCCTTCTAGGGCCTATGAGTGGGATGGGCATGAATATGGGCATGGAGGGACAGTGGCACTACATGTAACCTTCTAGTTAACCAATCGCAAAGCAATGGGGGAAGTAAGTACAAAAGCAGGGTCACCAAGCATCCATAACATGTGACATGTCTTGAGCAATGAATTTGATTTGCTTTTTACGAAATGGGAGAAAAAAAAAAAAATGTCTCTTTTCCTCCAGACAACAAGCTGCTTTTTCCTGCTTACCAATACTAATATTTCCTGTACTTGTGGGTGACGAGCTCTGGTCAGGAGTTTGTGTGCTTGTGTCTCTGTGTGTGTGTGTGTGTGTGTGTGCGCGCGTGTTATCTGTGCTGCCCTTTCTTACTTCTGAACATTTTTGGCCATGTTACTAAACAGTGCACAGAGTCATATATAAAAAGGGGAAATGAGTGTGGGCGAAAGAGAAAGAGAGAGAGCAGGAGGAGGAGGAATGGCTGTGTGGGGAAAGAGGCAAATGCAGGGTGGGGGGATTGAGATTGGGGTTTTGGTCGGAGAAGGGGAGGGGTGTGTTACCATAGCAACAGACTGATTGGCAAAATGTAAGCAGTCTGCAGCAGTGCAAGGAGAGAAAAGTGCATGTCCCCAAAGTGTCATAAATCTGTCTCCCTACAGTTGATGCATGAGTTACATTTATACAGCAACCTGCGAGGCAACGCACAAAGAATCGCTCTCTCACCCTGCAGCCAAATACATAGCCACACATTTGGAAATTATGTCAGCCTTGCGTGGAATGTTTTAGGTGGAGCTGCTTCTATCGACCCTGACTTGGTCCACTATTTTCTTGTCTGTCTTTCCTAATAGGATTACTAATGGCAAAGGCAGGGGAGATGAAGGAGTGCAAAATGGAGGTGTGCACAGCAGGGTACACAGCTTAGTCCAGCCTAATTGACTATATCCAAATTAAATATGCCATCACAAGCGGTGTGACAAATGGATTTGACTTATTCAGTATACAAAAATAGCGATCATTAATGCAGCCAAGCACAGAATACCTCTGTTGTCAAAGAGACTCTCTACTTCACTGTCTTTAAGCGAGAGACGCAGGCTGATAACACAAGCCCGGCGCTTTAAAGCGTCACGTCCCCGCTTTGTGTGCGTATCCAAACACCGAGAGTGTTTCCCGGTGTCCAAATGGCTGCTTACAGCAGCTGCCGTAGTTCCCAGAAGAGACGAGAGAAACCTGCTTTAAACAGCCTCAATTTGCTTGCCGAATTCTGTAATTGGGCCGCGTGTGGAATCTTAGATGAGATGGGTTGAGGGGAAAAAGAGAGCGAGCGAGAGGGGGAAATGAGGAAAGAAAAGGAGGCAGAGTGTGACAGAAATATGTCGCCATGGTGAAGAATGCCTGGTCTTTATGGCTTCATCACTGAAATTTCCGAGCTTGTCTAATTTAAATATTGTTACTATAGTTTCTAGGTCAATTAAATGTAAGTGATGTGTTTTATACTTCGCGACCAATTAAATTAATAGGTTATTACAAAAAACGTTATCTTATTTGATTAAGAGACCAAGGCTTCATTATATTTTATAAGCAATTTTCATTAGTTGAGGAATTCTCCTCAAGGCGAGATTAAGCAGTTATTTGCTGGGAAGTCCCAAGACCTGAAATTAAGGTGTTCCAAGCAGTCACACTGCAACATTACTTAAAACCAAAGCCAATTAAACCTACTTAGCAAAGCGTTATGCTTTCTGCCCATGACGATTATAGAGCTTATAGCTCTCCGAAACAATACACCTGTCAGCGTGGATAAAGCCTAGCTACTCAAGCAGAAGAGGGCGAGCCTTTGATAAGCGAGGGAACGACTGTTTTATGACCATTTCCCCCCGTACCGTTCTTTGTGTTTCTTCAACAAAATTAGCCAAGGGTGGCCACATTTTTTTCATTTTAATTTCAAGACAATAGTGAGCGCAGAGAGCATTAATTATGGGCATATGGACAAAAATGTCGCCCTCCCCGTCCATACTCGTACGCAGCTGGTATGCTTTGGTGAGCTGGAAGCTCTGCTGGAGACTCCTTTGTCTGACATTTCATTCCTCCCATTCATTAAGCAGAAGTTTGTTAACCTTTTGCAGGGTCAAGGTACCCATTTTTCTGCTCTGAACTTTTACTTTTAAGGGGGGAAAGGGTCTTCGGGGATTTGCCTCCTGTATTGTCTACGTCAAACATCCCCTGTTGATTCGGTCCCATGGCACCTCTGAAAATAGACAGGCGAGCAACTCAATGTATTGATTGACTTATTAAGTGAAAAACCACATTTGCAACGTGTGCCCTTTTCACATCCAAGCATTGCTTTTCTGATAGACTGGATGTTTTCCTTCCTCACCAAACAACGTGTTCAAGGATTGAAATCAAATACAGCTGATGACCCCTCAAAAGCTCGGGTCAGGCCTTTAGTGGTAAATAATTGCAGGGGCATACAGATTACCGCTTCACGTGCTACTGCAAAACACCAACCATTATATATGCCGTTCTAAAGCTGAAACCTAAAGACCTACAACCCGGGCAATGACAAAAGGCCTGTTTTTTTAACTTGAGCTTGATTTGTTGCTTTGTATTGCCGCCGTCACAGGGTTAGTGGCCTTTCTGCTCGTGGCACGTGCACGCACCCAGGTGAGGCCTCTCAAGTGACGGCCTTTGTAAATTTTCACCTTTCGTCTTTAATTTAAGCACAATGGTGGCGTTTCTCTGAGGGGCTCTCAGAGCGAGCCACAGACCTTTGCTCATTGTGTTTAAAGTGAGATAAGTGAGGGGAGAGCGTAGAATAAAGGCATGGCTTATTTTACCTCATTTGTCATTGTTGTGGCTTCCTCTGGCATAAAGACTTGGCTCGTGGACACGTAGTGGTGCCATTTAGTGTTAGACTTCACACTTCTATCATTTCGAAAGTGCTGTCTTTACCAGCGTGTGATTAAAATGCTAAGAGAGCAGATATATAGATGAAAAATTATTGTTGTAAAAATGATCATTAAGTCGATGCCTTTTAAGATATAAGCACGCCACAATCGCAGTTATCCTGTGGGGAGCCAATTACATAGATTTCATCATAGCATTGTTCTCTGAGATGAATATGAAATTAGCAAATTAAGCCTAATAACAGCTACATATCGACCTTCTGGTTGACCTTAGTGAAGGACAACCTTCCGGTTGACTAGTCGGGTATGACTGTGGCGGACTCCAGACCTGATGGATATGGCACTGAGTACAGATTCCTGGTGCAGGCAGCAGTAAAGTGCTATGTTCAGGCCAGTGAGTTAGTCCCTAGAGAGCCACCCTCTCCCACTACACGGATTCCTCTTCTAGTCTCTTCCCATTCATTACAGAGGACAGTCCTCTCTCGAAGGCTTCTCTTACAACCACATGACTCAGATGTTTTCTGGTGCTCAACCATTCCTTGCAAAGGAAGCGATTGGTTTGATGACCTTCCAAAATATAATTTATATAATGTTATGTTTGACTATTCCAAATGCATCGTATCAATAATCTTCTGTTTTTCTATTTTCTTCCTCAGGACTACAAGGCATGCCAGGGGATTACCTGTCACACAGTGGCCCGGTGGGTATGGCTATGGGGCAACCAGGCTACGGCGCCTCCCAGATGCCCCACCACCCTGCTCAGTTGCGGCACGGCCCTCCCATGCGTTCCTACATCCCTGGACACCCCCACCACCCAGCGATGTTAATGCACGGAGGACCACCTCACCCTGCCATGCCCATGTCAGCCTCTAGCCCCCCTATGTTCAATCCAGGAGACCCTACCATGGGAGGACAATTCATGGACATCCACGCCCAGTAATTTACTAAAACGGATTCTTTAAATGACTGCTACGGATAGACGAGGAGCTGCGATTGGTTTTTCTGGGGCTTGCCAAGCACCGATTACATACTGACTTGTGACTGAGGAGCTCGCATCTTGGCTATAGATTCGGACCAAGAAAGAAGCCCGATTTCTGTATACTATGGGACACTTTAAAAGGAGGTGCCCTTTGCTTAGACACAAAAAGAGAGAGAGAGAGAAAGAAAGATTGAATTTATTACTATATCAGCCTCTAAAGGGGAGGGATGAGGACATACTGTATACTGTTGTAAAATTGCATTGGACTTTCATAAGAACTGGGAAAAAAGTATTGTAAATGCTATCGTATTGTTCTGCATATTATGTTGTTTCTAATAGATTTTTTTAAAAAAGGATGTGAACTTTTTTTCTTTCCACACTATGTGTGTGCCATCTCCATAGACTTTTGGCCTCCTCCATAAATCACTTTGCGTTTAAACAAGAAAAAAATATATGTGAATAAATCAATAATTCATTGAATACATGTTTGCCAGGCCATTTTTTGTCCTACGGGAGGGCAGATTTCCCATGACCTATCATGGCCTTAGGAAGAAACTGAGTGCTATCCACCTGTCTGAGCCACATCCTCCTGCCTTTCAGGAGGTTTTGCATTCCCAATTTGTACAACATAATGGAACTACCCCCACATCATTGGAACCAATGAAAAATTATTTTCACTTACCTTTACTGGATGCGTGAGAAGCTGAATGTGAAGAACAAGCATGTGTGAATGTGTGTGTGTGCGCGTGTGTGTGTGTGTGTGTGTGTGTGTAAAGCCAACCCATCAAACTTTCAGCGTTTAAGTTATAAATGGGATTTGGGATTCATATATGCTTTTGATTAAGCAAACCTGTTTTTTGGGATATTGGTTTAACGTGTTGCTATCACTTGTTTGAATTTTGAAGAGTTTATGTATACATTGTAAATGAATAAATTTTGTGTAAAAAGAGGGGGAACTATTTTTCATATATTTGTGGTTTCCAGGCCTGGTTTGATTTTACATAAGATGGGTTCATTTTATGAAGCTGTTTATTGAACGAAACTTTCAGGTTTTTAATGATTTAAATATTTTTGGGTAATTTAATTTCACACACAGTGTTTTCAGATACCAAATAACAGTAATACTGTCTATTTCTGATTACACATTTTTATTAACTTATTTAAATCACTATCCCACATGAGATAACTTTTTTTTTACAACCTTTAAACAAATCTTCAGAATGGTTCTATTTATTCATTAGCCAATGTTCACAGTTTTTTTTTTTTTTTTAATTTAATAACCTGCATTACATGCTTTTGTCAATCTCAGTAATGAATTCAAAATTAAACCTTCTGATCTAACTCTCCAAACTATTACACTGAGGTGTTTAAATTTGTGATATGATCAAGACCATAAATCTAGATCTTATGTCGGCATTTGAATCAAACTTTATGGGTCTATAAGCCACCTATAGATTCAGATAGGGATTATAGTTTAAAACTTTTATAAACTAGACCTACAGGTTCATCCCATCCAAAATCTTTCAGCAGTGTCACACCTTTCAGCAGTGTCCACACGGTAATTAAACTCTGAGTAACACAAATGAACAGGAAGCTATTATTTTATGAGTTGCATGTAATTACAAATTGTTTTTTGTAGGCTAATTAATTTTAATAACTCAGTGTGAGTTACAGAAAACACTAAGTGTGAACATGGTCTGAACATGAGGCTCTAAATGCACAAGGTGAGTCCAGGTTTAAGGAAAGAACAGCATATATCATATATATATATAGGACAAAGCAGACTGAAATGTTTGTCTAAATGCTACATATTCCACTTCTCCAGTACGTTTGCTAATGTGCAACAAATGTGCGGCCCGTTCGAAGGAGGCTCAAACTGGGGGCTAGATGAGGTGGAGGGACGGATAAAGGAAGAATTATCCCCCGTTTAGCATTAAAATTCATTTAGATAAAATTGCCACAAACACTTAAATGGGAAGATTAGTTCCCCCTCACGCCTTATTTCACTCACTCAATGGCTCCGTCAAGAGCGCTTGAAACGGCATTATCCAGACGACGACTGTTTCCAAGCTACCCGCTAAAACCGAGCGCTTAAATAATTCTAAATCAGACACAACTAATCGAAATGTATGTTTACGATCGATTCGATACGACCACGACAGGGAAATGTGGTGTATTCTTGTGGGAATGCTGGAGAAACTTACCCAGCTTATAACTAAATGGGTGATGCCAGGTTAAACTACACTCCCATAATAAATCAATAAGTTCCCTTTCTTAAACCCGTCCCTCAGTTTTCTATCGCCATTGTATTTTTATTACCTTCTCTTTGCTGAATGTTTTGCTCTCAAGCAACGCGGAACACAGGAGACGTTTTAATGACACCGTTTCAGCTCCTCAGATTTGAATTCCTCAACCGTTCTCCATTCGGTGCTCTGGAGACACGGGCGGAGATAAATCCCATGTTTGACTGCCATCTTTAGGGGATCTGGAAAACTGTCCTTAAGGGGCATGTATATTTTATATCTTTTAAGTTTACCCAGATATTCATTGTGGGCTGAAATAGTCGATTACTAAAATGATTTAAAAATATTTCTGATAATTTTATGTAAAAAAAAAAAAAAAAAAAGTCTAAGTAAGTAAATAAAGAGCTTTGGTGTTTCTGTCACACTTTATATGACACTTTATTCATAGCCTAACTACTACTGAGTAATATTAATACACGATATATAAACTATGTCGTATTTAATTCATTATCTTGTTAAAGAACCCATTACTTACTGTTGTTGCTGTTTTTTTTTTTTTTTTTTATGCATATACTAATGTGTAACAATTACACGTGTAATAAAGCATTGCGTGTATTTTATGTACCGCCAGTGCACAGCTAAACCTTTCATCAGATCTATGTAATTTAATGAATATATCAGGAATCATGCCTACATACAGAACATCAGTTTAGAAAGATCGGTTTTCCTGTTAGTTCTGTTCTTTTAGTTCTCACTGGGTAGGTACGTTTCCTAACGAGCGTTTCGTGACCTTTGCAAATTAACATAATTATTGATTTTCCTCATTTATCTGTAGTAAACGACATATAAGGACGACGCCTTTTCCATCTGTTGTTTAAGAAGAAAGAAGAAAGCTTTTATCTGGCTTTGACCACATACTGAACTCTGTGAGTAATGACTGAAAGAAATTTGTTCCATAAGCACAGAGGTGCCCAAACAGGACTTTCTGCCTCCCATAAAGAACAGCATGGGCTGTGCTGTTGCATGTTTCTGTCATCTGTACTCTGTATTCAAGTAGTTTTGCTTCAATTTGAAAACTTTCACAAAGGGTCATGTGTCTTCGCAGCACGCCGGCAGTGGCAGATGCAAATGTGGTCCACTCTCCATTCACTGGTCATATTTGAAAGGGTTATGTCCACTCCATGAAGTGTGTGTTTGTGTCAGTGATTTATTTTATTTTATTTTATTTTATTTTATTTTATTTTATTTTATTTTATTTTATTTTATTTTATTATTTTGATACCGCAAAACAACAAAAAAAAAAAACTTCATTACATTCTCCCACAATGTATGAATTATTTTATGCAACAACAATATTCAAATATATGTACACTACAAATATGTCTAGAACAGGCACTGTAGACCATATGATTTTACTGTAAACTGCTAAGATATAAACAACTATAAGTTATATATGGAATCGTCATTTCACAATATTGCAAGAACTTATGCAGTTGCAATCAATGCAAGAATGAAAGTGTTTTAATGACCTAAACAACATTTCATGTTAGTTCAACTAAAATATTTATTATTAATTTTACAATATATGCTTATATGTAAAGTAAATATACTATGTCACTTTTTTTTTCGCCTTGTCTTTTATTTTCTTGTTTATTTTGAAGAACTCAGAAGACAAATAAATTAAAATTTCGGCAATCTCGCCAGGTCAACCAAATAAAATAAAATAAAATAAAATAAAATAAAATAAAATAAAATAAAATAAAATAAAATAAAATAAAATAAAATAAATGGATATAAACAGCTAGGTCAATTTATGTAAAATTGAAAGACCAATAACAAAATTGTGAGAAACCGATGCCTTATATGTGCAATTTTGTTTCACTAACGTCTCAAGCGTGTTACCACATAGAATAATGTTATGTGGCAGCTGGTGGACTACTAGAGAGAAGTCTGGAGAGAAGAGATGGAGTGTCCAAAACTGCAGGGCCATTTTGGATGTCATCTGTTTCCTTGGTGACTTCGCCCACCCCTGAAAGCCCCTGGGCTCCAGGATTGTTGGAGAGAAACGCGCTATTTTCTGCACTATCATCTATCACTGTCACCACGTAATGATTCCCCTCGCAGCTCCTTATTGATGTTTGTAATTGCATTATCTCATAAGGGGGTGATCAATGAAAGCGGGCTGCATTCGGGGGTCAGAGGATGCAGGATTGCTTTCTTGTCCGTTCAATTCAGTAAGAGCTTATTATGCAGCTTCGTACTCCACGATTAAGAATGAATATATATATATATATATATATATATATATAGGGAAATAAAGTGTTTTTGTGTGGTCTCTTGGAAGCAAACAGCATAAAACAATTATGAGCAATCACTTCACATACTTCGACCAAATTCTAACTCGTTAACGTGGATAAAAAAACATATATCACATGCAAAAAGCACAAAATAAAATAAAGCAATATGGTTTGGAATATATGGGGACTTATGGCAAGAAAATGTACTTATTGTTTGTACTAGAACACACCCGAAGAATATATTTTAAATCACGAAGTGACATTTTTTAAACAAATTGCTCTTGGTGGCTTTGAGAAGTTGAGTTCAAAACGAAGCACGCAAATTAAGTAATAATATCATGTTTCAGCTTCCAGAGGGAGGGTTGGTAAGCTACGAATCAAACAAATGCGCCCATTTCCGTGTAGGACGGACAACACGAGTACTGCTGCAGCAACACATAATGAGAAATTAGAATGGTTTATCGTATCTCTATAAAGAGAGCAAATCACTGAATTAGTAAATAAATAAATAAACAATTAGTTTAACGGAAAACGCAAATCATAATGTTAAATAAAAAGTCAGTAAACACCAAATAGCATGTAAAAATGATTAAAAAAATAAAATTTCAATAGACAATAGATGTTCTTTTTTATTTTTAAGGTAAGGGCGTTATGTTTTGCGCGTTTTGTGTTGCGGCAACATCATTGAAAATATACGATCGATATATTTATTTATTTACTGATGCATAACTTGAGCTCTTAGCTCTGTTATGGTACATAAGAGCTGCTGTCGTCGGATATGAATACTTATATTCCACAAGACGTGCGTGTTAGTCTGTTCCTGCAAATTCAGTGACGCTTATGTTGGAATAGTGTATGTCTCTAACTGTAGCAATGTTACATTCTGTTTTTTTTTTACACAGATATTATTATTAGTAGTATTCGTATTCGTATCCGTATTAGTATTTATTCGTGTACAATACGGTACTTAGTTGACTGTTTAAATGGCAAAACTATTTATAAGTAAAGTAGAAGGACTGCTGCTGTGTTATAAATCGGACATCGTGCAACAGAACCGCGTAGTATCTCTAAACCTCTCTCTCACTTTCTCCCTCGATCACTATCAAGGTCACCACGGCCGCGGCTTACGAAGGACAAGAGCCGGGAAAGCAGCCTCGGATGTCAGTGAAAGGTGCGCCAGCCCGGCTCCCATCTTCACCTGGTGAGATCCGATCCAATAATAGCCGTTGTGTGTTAGGCTTTAATGAGAGCTCACCGACCCCCACCTGCCCAACAGTCCCGATGAATGCCAAAACGCACTCAGCAGCATCATTTCTCCGCTCTCTTTTATGTTATGAGGTATTATGTTTCGCTTACAATAACCACTTATGTTCCCTCGTCGCTTTGATCCCGGTGAGACAGTGAAGTACGATGCATCTGCTGTTAGGGGCGAAAGATAAACGCAACACACATTCAGAGAGCAAAACTAAAAGAACCTATCAAGTTATTGACAAAGAGAACTTTTGCACGAGCACGGAAGTAAAGTAAAACAGTATTTTATAAAGAGCAACCTCTTTTTTTTTCGATAATAAATAAACAGAAATAGATATAGACTGCATACAGGATATTTAAGGGCTATTTATTCAGCTAGTCTAAAACAGAAACGTATATAGTGTTGAAAACAGCACACATACACATACGTGAAATAACTCTTAATTATTTTAACCAATGTATTCAATTTACTTTATATATATTAAACACGTATTTTATTATTTTAGATCTTACACCACTTGATTAGTAATAACGTTCCGTTCATCGAAGTATGTAGATACCCTTCCTGAGGAAATGAATCACAAAATTCTATGAGAAATAATATTTAAAGGACATTAATAGTGTTAATATGCAATTGCTTTATGCAAAGCAATGCATGTGGAATAATAAATCTTCTAACGAAGACAACAGTCTTATTATTAATTTCATTTTAAGTATGTATAAAACCAAAGACGTCTTGAGTCTAAAGTGAAACTTTTGATACAGTAGAAAATCCCTGTGTGTCACATGACTGGGAACCGAAGGTGAAAAGGTCACGACTGCTTTAGGTAAATATGTGAGCTGCAAGTTGAGACAAGGCAGAGAGTCACAAATTCCACTCGCATAGCAGAAGAGTGATAAACCTCTGACCCGAGGCCAGTGGCCTCCTCATTTATTTATTTTCGGAGGCTGTAATTCGGTCTATGGGAACGTTTCTTTTTGATGTGCCAGTTTTGCTGCAAGAATCTGATGGACAACGAGCCAAGACTGGCAAAAAAGGATACATCAAAAAGAACCATTCAATATTACAGTACTAAATTACTGTAGCCTATTATAACAGCCTTTTTTTCAGTTTGAATACCCTACACATTATAGTAAAACTAGATACTTAATCAGTGTATTAAAATGTCGACGAATGAAAGATATAATTATAAAAACCCATGAAAGTAATAATAAACAATGTGGTACATTTTCATTAATAATAATAATAATAATAACTTCCCTTAATGAAGCACGAAACAGAATAAGGCTATGATTATCAGGTAATGTTAATAGATCAACTTTTCCCCCTTGAATGCACATTAATCTGAAGTTGCAATTAAATATATACCAAAAATTAAACATATGAGGAGAATTGGAAAATAATTCTAACAATGTGCGTGGGTGAATTATGATGTCTGAAATAATAAAACATAATCTGGAATGTAAAAATTATAGTTTAAAATGTGTGCCAAGCCTTTAGAATCTGTATTCTAGTAGTGTTGGTTTCATATTTTAAAATAAATGTGACCTTGTGAAAAACTTGATCTACACAAGTGTGGTAATAAAAATGACTAAACTATACTTGTACCTTAAACACACTTGGGTCTACACATCCATTATTAGCCTACTACAAAGTTTTCAAACATTTCTTTTCAGGGTTAAAACAAACAATGCTCATTAAATGTTTACTTGAGATTAGTCCAGTTAATCTGAACAAAACTTTCTTTATTATGAACGATTTATTTTTTCCCCCTTTGCAAACCTTACATTTGTCCTACCAGGCGTTTAGTTTGTCTTGACACATTGGTCTGCTTTTCCTCTGTGCAAATGGCGTTTTTGTGCTCTGGGGCTGATTCTCTAGTAATGCTGTAAATGAAACAGTTGTTTATTCACACATCAAGCTCCGTTTTAAGACAACCATTTCCTAATGATGAATTAAATCCGGTAGCGATTTGAAAGTAACACCCAGAGTGTATCTGTTCCTTACAGCGCGCATAATTATCAGCCACACATCCGTGGCGGGTTAAAAATGTCAGCAAGAAGCTCTCTCACCTTGTCAGTTTTTCAGAGTTGCGTGTTTTCACTTTCCCACCCTGAAGTCGTAGTGCGTGAATCAGACACAAATACTTTGTTATTGTTGCAGTGATGAAGCAGCGCAGATCCACAGGATGGTATCAGAAATGTAATCGCAATGTTCATTAAGTAAATCTAATTATAAGTTTTGGTATGCAGCTGTTTTTTAGTTTTAATCAACGGGAGTCATTTTCACACTTTATCACGAACGCATCACTTGTAAACACCGTGCGAGCGCGGGGAAACTATTATTTAGAGAGAATGCAAATTCCTCAAGGGTGAAATACACAATGATATACTCAATTTCAACACAAGACTCGTATAAAACAATAAATACGAACGCTTATATTTCTTTGTGCAGCTTCAAATCATTAACATACAACAAAGACCGCACAATCTTGTTATAACCTCTTCAAGTTGTTATTATCTTTATAACAGACTTTTTGGCGTGATTGACAGTGCTCATTATATACAGATTCTGTCATTGCAGAGGTGTCAGAATAGATTATCCTGTTGGCTCGTTTTGAAAATCTTTATATTTATCCATTTATTCATCTGTTTTGTTTTCCTTTCAGTCATCTCTCACTGTAAGCTTATAGTTACAGGACCTATATTTTGCTTTTTAATGCTTTGCAATGTCTGACTGTGAATCTGGCGTTAGACCATGTGACAGGCCACAAGTTTATACCAGTAGGACTGTTTATTTTACACAAGCATTTTAAGGCGCACCCATTCAGGCAACACAGGGATGGGCACTTGGCTGAATTACTAACTTAGCTGCCATGGTGTCATGATGCCAAATTATTAGAGCGACTGGGGGGGGGGGAGAATCATAATATTCTGATATCCTTGTGCTGCACACTTTGCAGCACTTGAAATAACATGCTTGTATGTCTTTTATGTGAAGAAAGTGACCCGGTTACANACCCATTCAGGCAACACAGGGATGGGCACTTGGCTGAATTACTAACTTAGCTGCCATGGTGTCATGATGCCAAATTATTAGAGCGACTGGGGGGGGGGAAGAATCATAATATTCTGATATCCTTGTGCTGCACACTTTGCAGCACTTGAAATAACATGCTTGTATGTCTTTTATGTGAAGAAAGTGACCCGGTTACAGTAACGGAAGCTTCCAGAGGTCTTAATCCTGAACATGCACAACCCAATGCCACGCTTTCTGCTGTGTAGTTTATGGTCCATAGACAGTTTATAAAGAGCAATGTAGTCTATCAGACTGGCTGACTGCCTCTGCACAAGAGATTCAGTTAGAACGAATGTACTCACTCTGCTGTGGAGGTTTTCAGGTAACAGCGGGGAGCCCATCGGCTACTTACCCTAAACTAAACATTAAAAGAAGTGGAAAAGACTCTTCTACCTCTTTAAACTGAAAAACAGAGGAGAACTTGAAAAACGGATGACGTGACCTCTATATGTTGTTGTTGTTCTGCTCCTGCTGTGTTGTATTTGTCCAGTACTGGACAGAGTTTTTTTAGGCTCTTTAGGGTACATGTTTTTAAAATCAATTAATTGATTCATTTAATCATTTGGTAGTGATTGTTTTCCCTAACAAAGCTACATTTATGCCTTCTTAGAAATAATATATGCCCTGTAATTTTCCGTCCTAGTATTACTTCCCACTCCACAGTAATTTAAAGTCTACCTGTGGTAATGTGTTGAAAGACCAATGAAGGATTAGCTGAAGTGTGAGTAAGAGACAAATTCACTGATGTGTGAGAGAGCTAGAAACAGAACGGCCAAATATTTGAGCAGATTCGAAGATGTGCCACCTCCGTTCCTGCAGTCCAAGCCTGTTTATGTCCAAGATAAATCTCTCTCCACTTAGATGTAAAGGAAACAAATCCATCTGATAAGGGACCCTTTGCCCCCACCCCTCACACTTTACTTTGGACAAGGCTACACATTTAGCATAAAAGCTTTTAGTGTGTCGTGCCACAGTCCAGGCAAGCTATTGTTAGGCTTTGTGATGGATTAGTCTGAGATCCAACTAAGAATGTTAGTGTTACACGCTATAACATTTTTGAATTTATTAGGGTTTGTATAAGCAGGGTCATCGACACTAAATGGGATGTCAATGGGTAAAACACAACACGAAGATAAATAATAAGCACTTTAAATGAGTAACCTGAGTTGCACCTCTGCAGATCCGGGATAAAAGCATTATTTGAACTGAAGGGTGTTGGCGAAGGGGTTAGAAGGACAGGCAAACCGGTCTAATGCCGCCAGGTGTTTTTGACTGGATTTTATATTAAAAACAACATCCATCAGCCTCAGCCGTGTTTTATTTATTTTAATCCGGTACATCTTTGTTCTAGATTTATGTGGTGTTTGACTATTTTATCATCCATCTTCATCAGTTTCACCTGTGTTTTAGTGAGTTATGCTAATTTCCTATACATGGTAAAAGGATGCCAATATTTTTACTGTTTTGGTGTAGACCACATCATGATGTCATGAGCGATTCAGGCCAGTGCTCGTAGTCTTTATGGTGTAGGTTTTCTTTTCCATTGCACAATCCACATTATGGAAAATACGGCTTTAGAAGCCTATTTTAAGAAATGCAACTAGACTGCTGCATTGTAACCTTAAGCAAAAAAATATGTAGAAAAGAGCATTCTATTAAAATTTGAAATGAAATGTCTCCCTTGCTGTTTCTGTCCCCTTCTCTTGTTGTGATGGTGTAGTCCATGTCCACTCTTGGGACAACAGACCTTGATTTTTCACTTACAGCAGCAGTTCAGTTTACCAATGAATTGTAGCAGGGTGCTAAACTGTGTCCGGGCCGCAGTCAATGTTTATGTCTACCAATCAACTGCAGTGTGCTTATGTTATATGGTATTATGGACACAGCAACCTTAAAACATGCCAGGCGTATTCAGAGGGGTAGATTTATGACATGCTGAATTTCAGGAGCTGGAAAAAAAAGCACGCTGGAGATGTATGTGTGAGGAGGTGTTTGTTCTCAGGGAAGAAAACCTCTATTGTTTATTCTTCATGCGCCCACTGATGATGTAGATTCTTATCTTATATAGGTTGTAGATTTTTATATTCACATGAATGCATCCGTCTGTTTCCCACTCATGTCAACAGTCTTATTTTTTGATTTAAAATAAAATCAATATTAACGATCAAATGCTTTATTGAAATTGAAGCATGCTGGAAATGTCTTTGCAAGCTCACTTAAATTAGGTTCATGATGCATTTAGGCACTATATTTTTAAAATGTGAATTCTGCAATTATTAAAAGATCATTTTATGAATTACACATGATCAAAAGAATAGATAATTATATCAGGAGTGCAGAGTAAGAGGTAGATCAAATTAAACACAAAAACTAAAGGAATCATTAACAACCAGTGAACGTCTTGATAAATATTAGATATATTCCTGAACAAATCATTTGCATTTGCCCTTAATATTTCTAATTTAAAACGGCCCCTGATGTTGACAGATAAATTGTCAAGTGTGTATAGTTAAAGTTTTCTAATACATAGTTACTGCTAACACTTGTCTGAGTTGAAACTAGCACTGTTTACTTGAAAGGTCACAACGTGAGCATGTAAGGTCACTGATTTCTATATCAACAGAGATGACTGTCATTTAATATCAATATCAAAATATTTAATGTGAACAAAGCATATGGAGTAAGGCTGATCAATTTGAAATTAAACCCATCTCATATGCATTTACAGCTCATTGTTAATTACTGAATATAAACTGGTATTGCTTATGCAGTGACACTTATTTTGTTTATAATTATAAGTAATTTTATTATTCTTATTAGTATTTTATTTATTTATTTATAATTGGTTTATTTATTTATTTACAACAACGATTGTTTTTTGCTGCCTTCAAGGCAAGGTCAGTGAGTGTTTTTACATAGTTAACTTGGTAACACTGTATTTTACGGTTTCTTCTTGCTTATTAGCATGCATATTACTCAAATATTAGCCATTTATTAGTACTATTTAAGCAGATATTAATGCCTTATGCTACATGATCTTATTCTACATTCCTAATCTTACCCAATGCCTAAACTTAACAACCACCTTACTAACTATTAATAAGCAGCAAATTAGGAATTTGCATCGCTTTCCATTGATGTATGGTTTGTTAGGACAACAAACAGTCAATACACTCAGACAATATTTGTCTGAGATACAAGTATTTGAAAATCTAGAATCTGAGGGTCAAAAAAAACAAAACAAAAAGTTTTGGTATATATTTATGGTAGGAAATTTATAAAATAGCTTCATGGAGTATGATCTTTAGATCTTTATCCTAATGGTTTCTGGCATAAAAGAAAAATGATAATTTTGACCGATACAATTGTTGGCTATTGCTACAATTGTATCGTTGTGTATCGTTGTATCGCAGTGTGTTTACACTGCGCTGACCTCACAGTGCCCAAACGGGATTGGTCGTTTTCTATCGGCAGCTTGGAGGAAGCATGACCTATATATATATATATATATATATATAAAGAGTTTATTTGCAAAAACAGATAACTCAGTTTATTATTATTATTATTTTTTTTTTGCTACAAATATACCCGTGCTACTTATGACTGGTTTTGTGGTCCAGGGTCACATATTTCTTAAGGGAATAAATTAAAATAAGACAATGACAGCATAAACATGTTGCTTTATTAAAGAAAAAGAAGAACAAAAAAATACCATGCCTTCACGAATAGTTAAACTAATAAGCAAACACTCACACCTAAAAGGTCATTTTAAACTACTGCACATTGAACGTGGTCCTTATCTTAAATAAATTATGTTCTATGTCTTCTAAAATCGTTTCATAGCTTTGTGTGAGGAACAGACCAAATTTTAAGTAATATTTCCTTAAAAGTCTTCCACCCCAGTGAGCTGTTCACTACTGTGACTGTGAGAACCAACTTAATCTGACTCATGAACAAATCATTCAGACTGGTTTTGTGACCTGGATCAAAGTGTATATTGAAAAGATCTGACTCAAAAGAATGATTCATTAATAGACGTCACTACTTTTGACATTTTTTTACAGTTTATGAAACTCCTATAAACCTATTGTATGGCTCCAGAAGACGTACAGCGCATGAATCATACTGACTGTTTTATAATACTTCTACTGTGCATCCTTTGGCCATTCATGAAAAAGAGCGTCAACACAAATTTTAAAGTTTCTCCTTTTGTGTTCCCTGGAAGAAACAGGGAATTGTGCAGGATTGGAACGAGGATGAGTACATGATGACAGGCCTTCATTATGTTCATTATTGGGTGAGGTAGTTGTTTCCATAACTTTTTTCAAAACAGGACGTTGAGATGCTTTTACTCAAAAGAGCTTTTTTGTGTCACTGCATGTGAGCAAAAAGCAAACAGACACTTAATCCTGACAGAGAGAACAACTTGACATCAATTTGTCCCTAGAGGGAACAGACAGAGTACTCAGGTCCTCTTTCCACACACACACACACACACATATTCAAATCCCCACCCCTTCATTCAAAATTTTGTGCCCCAGTCATAAATCCATAACCAGGGAGCTGTGTTATAAACATAAGGCCAACCATGGTTACAATCAAGGGACATCTTATTTATTGCAATTTCGAGACCTCATTCTGTTCCTAAAGTGCTCTCTACACATGGAATCCCCATCGTGCCGGAACGTCAGTGATTGAGAGGTTTTTTGGACTTTCGGAACCCCAAGGGAGAGGTCAGCGGGCCAGAACACACTAGTGCGGACAGAGGGAGTTGCCCGTCCCCTAATCCCAGACTCTCTACATGGCCGTCCCTCAGAAGGAGAGGCCCAGGCCAAGGGGAGTAGGGGGGAGTGTCTGCTAGAGGCCCAGTCAAACATCCCCCCCCCCCTCTTTTCCTCTTCTCCATAAGGTAAAAAAGCAGCCGAAAACCTAGGGGTGACTCAGAGGACACGGTGTCTTGTAAAACACATGCACTTAATATTAGAGCCATAAAACTTGTTAAATTAAAAGCTATTTTGGAAAATAGAAAGGGAAATATTTATGTGTCTGGCCCATGATAGAAGCCATTTTATCCCAGGGCCAAGGGTCTGCCAGGGCACAGGTAACTACTGTCAACAAGTGAGAAACCCCGCGGTACGAATTCTCAAGTGTGATATGCTCCTTTTAACGGGGCTGCAGAATTCTCTTGACGGAGAAAAAAAGAAAGGCATAAATTAAGAGTTGAGGTGAAATTAAGAATTAAGAATGAGGTGAAAATACCCCTGGGCCGTTGCGTATGGTTCAGTCCTTAGAATAGGGTGAGAGACAACACAAATAGAGCTCTCAGTGATTGAAAAGCTGCAAAAAGCAATTATGATGTGAAAATATACAGACCTCTGGTTGTAGCCGCAGCAAACGCTATAAATCGTGCCGTGTGCTGTGTTTACACTGCGCTGACCTCACAGTGCCCAAACGGGATTGGTCGTTTTCTATCGGCAGCTTGGAGGAAGCATGA
>JAHKKF010515999.1:7242-28183 GCA_019740295.1 Labeo calbasu
AACCCGCCCTCCTCCTCGCTGTCACACTACACATCATGTTCACGTGCAGTGAAAAATACGTCGCACATTTTTCAAGTACAAGTCCACCGAAGTGAATCTACTCTCCTCTCTGATTTGTTTGTCAGAAAAAATGGTGGATTTGGCTTTATGATTGGTCAGATCACCTGTCAATCAAGCTGTTTACAAAGGGTCAATTGAGCCTGAAAAAAGGCATAATTTTAGTCAATAAAAATATTTTTGTGACAAAAATGCTTTAAAAAAAGTACAACTTTTCAAATTCCCCGCTATGCATGTATATTTGATTTATTTGTATTGTGATAATAGTAATCATGATATTATAAAGACAAAATGATGCTCACAAAAAGTTATCTAGCTGTCTAGCTTTTAATTGTCACTGTACTAAAGCCCAAATAAGTTATCTGGAAAATATATAATATATATATATATATTTTTTTTTTTTGCATTTTAAACTGTTTTAGAATATATGAGAAATATTTTCAATATTTTTATTATATTTCAATACAAGACACATATTTTAATTTTTTTTATATTATTACATTTTAATAAACTAAAATATTACACAATTAATAAATAATAAAATACTTTTTGGTCTCTCAGGGACCTGTAGAAGTCTCTTATGCTCATCAAAGTTCTATTTATTTGATCAAAAATACAGGAAAAAAAAGTAAATATTAAAGTAATTTAAAATATCCATTTTCTGTTTTAATATACTTAAAACTACTGTTTTGCTGCTTAATATTTTTTTGGAACTTGTGATACTTTTTTCAGAATTCTTTGATGAATGAAAAGTTAAAAAGAACAGCATTTATTCAAAATAAAAACTTTTCTAACCGTCTTTACTATAACTTTTTATCAATTTAACACATCTTTGCTGAATAAAAGCATTAATTTCTTTCAAAGAAAAAACTTTGAAAGGTAGTGTATATTATTACAGAAAATTACATTTTAAATAAATGCTGTTCTTTTAAACGTTTATTCATCAAAGAAGCCTGAAAAAAGGTGTCACAGCTTCCAAAAAACATATTTAGCAGCACAACTGTTTCCAACATTGATAATAAATCAGCATATTAGAATGATTTCTGAAGGATCATGTGACACTGAAGACTGAAGTAATGATGCTAAAAATTCAGCTTTGCATCACAAGAACAATTTCTGTTATAAAGTCTATTCAAATAGAAAGCCACTATTTTAAATTGCAATAATATTTCACAATATTACAGTTTTTTTTTTTTTTGTAAATAAACAGCCTTGAAGAGCCAAAAAGACTTCTTTCAACCTTACTGATCCCAAACATTTGAATGGCAGTGTACATATAAAAGTTATTTATTACATTTACTTGTTTATTTATCTATATGTGACCCTGGACCACAGTTTTTTGAAATTGAGATTTATGCATCATTTGAAAACTGAATAAATAAAGACATGACAGGACAATATTTGAAACTATTTGAAAATTTGGAATCTGAGGGTGCAAAAAATTAACAAAATACTGAGAAAATTGCATTTAAAGTTGTCAAAATCAACTTTAATTATTGCTAATCAAAAAAGTTTTGATATATTTATGGTAGGAAATATTTATGGTACAAAATATCTTCATGGAACATGATCTTAACATTTAAGAAAAAATGATAATTTTGACCCATACAGTGTATTTTTGGCTATTGCTACAAATATACCCGTGCTACTTAAGACTGGTTTTGTGGTCCAGAGTCATATAGATTTATTTATGCATTTATTTTTAATTTCTGCAGGTTTGGCCATACTTTTGTGTCCTTTTTGAATCTTGAAGCGTTTCCAAAACATCTCCTTTTATGTTCTACAGCAAAAAAAAAAAAAAAAAAGTCAACCAGAATTGAAACAACATGAAGGTGAATAAATGACAGCATGAACTATTTCTTTAAGAAAGTGGGGACTATTAAGTGAAATGAGAAGCAGTGTCATGGGTATTCCAAAGCATGATAAATCCACTTGGTGTTAGCGGTCCATGGGGAGCTTTAATAATTGATGGAAATGGTACAAATTTACACACTTAGCACAGCCAGGCCATCATTTAACTGCCCTCTAGAATCCTAAATAGCTCTCCCTCGATCTCTGACAGGGCAGGGGGGTCTCCCATCAGCAGGAAGCCAAATGAACCCACCATGACTCTCCAGTTCAGCTGCACTCGGAATATTGCCTCTCCAACCTTCTAGATGGTGTTTTTTTTTTGCGAATGTCTGCATCTATAACAGTAATTGTGACCGTGCATTTAAAAAAGACTCAGGCAGACAAGCTCAAGGCCAAAGTGAAAAAACCCAGGAAGAATGTCACCCATTTCCTGTTGCATTGTAAAAAACATGCAAATCATCCCTCACTTCTGCCTAAACTCTCAGAGACATCTGCTGAGCAGACTGAACCCTGACCCTGACTTCAAAAGCAGTTAGCCTCACTGCACTCCAGAGGTCAGAGGACAAACACAAGGATGACAACAATCTGAATGCGTTTAGGCTGGCACTGTACCAGTTGGCCATGGGGACGACAGTGGTCACATTGACCACTAAAGGCTCTGGTTCCGCTTGTTCTTTTATGCTAAACTCTCAGGCTGCTTTTCACTTAAAAAAAACAATCCTCTTTGGGGGGGAAATGGCTTTGGTATTCATTGGCAAACAATTATAACCTTATCATGTACCTGTTGCTGAAGCAATTTCACACTTAATTTCTGTCAAGCTGTTAATTTCTCCTGAGCTGCTTTGTGCAATGTCTACTATAATTGTCTATTGTAAGGGGAAAAAAAAGAGTGATGCAAATTAAATTACATAAAGAGGTGTAGGGGATTTGACTGAAACCCTGCCACTACAGTATGTCAGTTTTCATAATCATAAAAGAGGAATTAAATCTACTTGAATGTCTTTGCTCTTAAATAATATAACTACTGCTACTTCCACTTCATCACAACTTTAAGAAAAAGGTTTTAATATACTGTATAGGTTCCTCTAAACTGTTAATGTGAACATTCCAGACACTTCTGATCTCCTGAAGACTTTTACTATAGCGTTGTGTGCATGGAATTAACATTATCTGTATGTAACTTCTGTATAAGAATCCTGTTTGATCAAGTGAGCATCTGTTAAGGCCAAGACATTAAAAAATTGAAGCTTGAATGGAAAGACGGCCAAAGAATGAACAGCTACTGAGGTTAAGAGTATTAATGTAGCTTGACAGTAACAAAGAAAAACAATTCTCAACATTACAGACCTCCGACTAACCTAAGCCACTCAGACGGATGTTGATTACTAAAGAGCACTTTCTTACAGACAAGGGCCATACTGAAATCATGAACAGATGAGATGCAAAATATCAGTTAAAGGAATAGTTCACCAAAAAATGAAAATTCTGTCATTAATTACTCACCCTCATGTCGTTACAAATCTTTGGTAAGACTTTTGTTCATCTTCAGAACACAAATTAAGATATTTTTGATGAAATCCGAGAGCTCTCTGACCCTCAATAGACAGCAACATCCAGGTTCTACGTCAAAACGTCAGCATGTGTTGTGGTACTCTTATAAATGGAGGTGAAGAATGACACGGAAGAGAAGAAATTGCTGGATAAAGTCCTATTTTAAGGCAAGAAAGCTTTCGGATTTCATCAAAAATATCTTAATTTGTCTTCTGAAGTTGAATGAAGGTCTTACGGGTTTGAAACAACATGAGGGTGAAAAATTAATAACAATTTTCATTTTCGGGTGCACTATGCATTCATTATACTACGGGCTGTTGAATGCTTGAATCTGATTGGCTGACGAACGTTCTAAGGTGTACAGCTATTTTCAGGGAAAAGCACGGCGAACGTAGTTCCAGGCAGCTTTTGACCGCATTACATGTCCGTATCACTTCGCCACACGATTTCATTTACTTCAAAGGTCTTACAACAGCAAAATAACCAAAGCGACACTGGCCAAACAAATAAATACAACAGACAATGGGATAAAACGACAGATTATTTCCACAAAATTACGTTTTATGTACGGAAAGAACATACTCTATTCCTCCCACTCTCTCTCCCAGATGCACACACATACAGTTTCACACACGTTAACATACCCGCTGCTCTGACGATTTGATCAGCTTAACAACTTAAAAACTACATGACTTCTCACAATCGAGGTAACAACGGTGCTGTTCCTAACGAATCCTGAAGAAAATTAAAGTTTCACTATTAGTAAAGACAGTCTGTCTGGGTCTAATAACTTAATTATTGACTGCATTAATCAGCTATCAATGGCTCAGTCCTCCGTTACCAAGTCTGAAATGTCCTTCTGGAATTATGCCTAAGAAACAAATCGTACCTGTAACCGTAATACAAGCGAACTAATTGACGAGGAGCCGTTGAACTCTTCGAAAATAATGAGCACCTGAGGTGGTGATGCGGCTACTACCGTTCAAAAGTTTGGGTCAGTACGATTTTTTAAAGTTTTTGAAGTAATATCTTACTTAAAATATGATCCAATACATAGAGCTCAGAGAACCTGAGAACCACCTGTTAAGGAAAAATGTGTTTACATTCCTCTTCACAGCAAGAGTTTAAAACCATTGCCAAATGAACAATACATACAGAGTATCAGGAAGCTCAATATTCCTTTAGCACAGATGCAGCAGCTGCAAAGCTCCAGGAATCTAATTTGTATTTAATAAAAGCGAATCTGACATGGTTAATGTATTACAGCTGTAGCAGATGCAGTTCAGAGAAAAAGAGAGTAAGAGACAGACAGCAAACCTCCTGATCATCAGCGTCTCTGTGGTCCAATCAGAGCACCTGGAACTCTTAAAAGGGGCGGGACATTTGGGGTAAGAACAAGAAAGTTTTCTTTCAAAAGTTCAGGGTCTGCCACATCTAGAGAAATAAAACACGCATTTCAGTTCAAATGGTTGACATTTGTGTGACTTCATTGTATATTTAAACTACTATGTAATGTAGTACAAAACTACAATTGAATAAGCACAAACATTCATGCTAAAATAAACAGCCAGATAAACTTGTACTCACTATAAGTCATGTTTGTCAAGTTATATATTGCGTTGCATCTATAAAATAGAGCTTTATTTGATTATACTGAGTCCGAATATATTATATTACGCATTATAGGCCGGTATAAGAGAAGATAAATTTGCTTCACTTCCATCTGCCTGACACACACACACACACACCACCAGACAATTATAGGTTTCATTTCAGAGTAGAATATTCATGGGAGTTGATGTCAGCACATGTCCTTGGGCCAGACGTCTGTTCTCACTGTGGCCCAGACGGCCAGACATTCTTTCTGGTTGTGACAGTTTAATATAAGAGCAGTGTGCCCACGTCTACAGAACCAGCGCTAATATGACAGCTATACTAGCCACTTTCCGTTTTTCATAATCGCTACCTTACCCGCACACACACATCCTCTGTAACTTTTTTCTTACACACACTCATAAATACACAGGCGGCTAAATGACACTGCTGTTTAATTTCTGACCTCACCCAATCTAAATTGACCTCTCAGCATATCATTTTCTAACATTCCATATATTTCCAAATGTAGCTGACATATAGGTAGGCCTACTTACAGTATTTGACCAGGGTTGCCAGGTAGGGCAAATGAGCACTCAGTTTGAGACATAAATCAGAGACACTCTGACATAACGTTTTGATCATTTCATGTTCATTTTGAAAGTGTCAATTTGTTTATTTTATTCTGAATTTCAAACAAATGTTATTTTTGAAACTGTAATCACCGTAGCGGTCAATTTTCAAGTGATAGTAGTTATAGCATGCATTTTAGTCACTACAGCTAAAAAAGTACCTAAAATGGCACTCAAGGCCTAAATATATTTTAAATATATTATAATTTTGTTAATTGCTGATGTCCAAATGGTTTGATATGTGAAAATCTTTTAATTCTGTCATATATATGCACACACCCTTAAACCTGAGGAAGGCTGACTGACCGAAACACTGGTCATTAAAATATTTTTTGCGATGATGCAAACCTGAGTAGTGTGTAGGATTTATTTATTTTCAAGTTTATATTGTCAAGAGGACATTTTCTCAAAAACAACTTAGGGCAGTCATTACTTTAAAATGATACCTCAACAATGGTTTGGACTAGATTCATATTAATTATAGTCCTATCATTTGAAAGCGAAGACTTACCCTTTTCATTTCATGCACTCAACTCAAAATGACAGAGCAGGTCACATATTTATGCAGATTTGTCTGTACTCAAAGCTTTATGACCTAAAGAGGTGGGTTAAGGGTGGGTGAACGGACCCAGCTTCAAAAGACAAACAGCAGATAACAAGTGACATTTATTCAGGATCAGCATCGGAGAGTGAAGGTTATCAGCAGGGCTGGCAGGAGAGGGAGCATTTGATGCTTTTGCTGCTGTTGGTGAGGAATCTGCTTAGAATCTGAAAACTCCTGATAGCCATTTCAACACAACGGACAGATTCGTAACAGGAAAAGACGGCAACCCTTTGTAGAGAAAGGTTCAGATCAATCGATTTTCATGCTGTTGCAGATGAGGTCTGGAACAGAAATGGACGCCATTGATTTAGACTCGCTCCTCTGACATTAAGAGGGAGTTGCGGTTTTGAATTATTTCAAGCGTAGTGAGGCATCCACACACACACGAGCAAATACAACGTACGCTACTACACACTGCACTGAACGGGGCAGTACTTATTGATTAGATTGTCAATAACATCCAAAAATAAATGTAATTGTATATACGAGGCTGAATGCTTTATGGAAGGTTAAATGACAGCACGGCAAGAATGGGTGCTTCTGGGCCGTGCCCATATACAGCTTTCAAATAATAAATCTTGGTCTCGGATCAGTTTTCTTTTGCACTCCCAGGTCATCTCCACTGAGAGAGAAACTGAGAAGCAGATCTTGAATTATCCAATCAAAGCCTTTTTCTGAAAGCCAGTGCTCCGCTATGAGGTTTAGCTTAATTTTACAACATAAAGCAAATAAGGAAAAGGAAGGTGGAATTTTTAAAAAATTGTTCAAATCTGGAGGGGTTTCCACTGGGGCCGAGGGGCCCCCATGTAGCCATGAGAGGGGTCTATGTGGTCTGTGGAAAAATGGAGAGGAGAAAAAGAGAGAAAGTCTATGTAATAAAAAATGCATTTCCATAAAAAATGGGAGGGAAAATGGGGAAAACAAATGAAAACGTTTCTCTTAAAAAATACACACAATCAAAATTCAGTATTTTCCAGTTATTTTCATAATTTAGTAGCAACATATATAGAACAAACTGTATTAAAAATTAAACAAAATATAATTAATTTAATATTATACAAAAGTAAAAGTAAAGAAAATTAATAAAATCGTTAAATAATAAAATAACATATTTAAATAGATTACTTTGGCTTCGGTACATCCGGTTTAGATTTTTCCCAAACAGACGACTAACAACTTTTTCAATGAGTTGAGGACATTTTCATGTGTTATCATCCATTTCAATCACTAAATAAACATGATAATAATATTATGGAAGTCAATGAGAAGCAGAATATCTTGTGTTCAGCTGAAGAAAGAAATTCATACAAGTTTGGAATAACTTGATTTGAGAGTTAGTAAATGATGACAGACTTTTCAGAATTTTCCCCATATGCACAAACAAGTTAAATAAAAATACTAGCAGTTTTTCCATTTCAAGTCTAATTCAATGTGTTATTTGCAATTTATTTGTAATTCATTGATAAAGTTATTAGCATTTTCTGAGTGAAAATTATTTCTATGTTACCTGAATCTTTTACGCTTTATGTTAAGCTATCTAAACTGCCGAACTATGGGTATGAGTGGCAGCACAATGATATGATGTAGCAAAAATTCTATTTTATTCTATTCATATTTGAGTGCAGTCAGTCCCAGTGTTGGGGGTAACACATTACAAGTAACTTGAGTTATGTAATCAGAATCTTTTTGAGTTACTAGTAAGATAGCGGATTACTTTTTAATTGACAGTTCAATATATGATTTACTTTTTTAAATAAACAAACTCAGAATATGACGTAAACCTGCAATAATTAAATATGTTAATAATTGAATTTACATTTCCTTCAGCCTGAGTATTATTCATTTAACTTTTAGTGTAAAAGGGCTTTTACATATGCCAAAGATATATTTTTTTTTTATATTAAAAACCTACAAGCAAATCCAGCCCAGATGAGAAAAAGTAACGCAAAACTAACATAACACATTACTTTCAATAAAAAGTAACTAAGTAATACAATTAGTTACTTTTTAGGGAGTAACTCAGTGCATTACTTCTAAAAGTAACTTTCTCCAACACTGGTAAGTTCACAGCCTTTCTTGCAATACAGATGAACAGAGTGTTTCTTTCTTAGTGGCATATAGTGACTCTTGGAAGTCTTCTGCTTCACATCAGTGAAACACAAAGCCAGTGTGAATTATTAACCGGTATCTGTGGTCCAGGCTGCTTCTCTGCCATACCTCATGCTGTCTGCTTGTCCCTTTCTTTGTCTATCACTATGTTCCTCCACCTTCCCTAACTTTACTTCTCACTTTCATATAAGTAACATCCTGTACCACACATTCTACATGAATGGTAAGCAGAAAGCTTCAACCATCAGCTAAATCTGTAATTAGTGACAACCAGAAAAATCCGAGAAAAATTTGTTGAATTCTGTAGAATGAATTTAAATGGAGGCGAGAGTACTACATCCTTATTTACAGTTCGAATTAGCTTAAATATTTAATAAACGAGCATGCAGAGGATTGGAGATGTGTGGAACTGTGTGAATCCTGCAAAATTTTCAGATTCCATGCGGGCCTGGTAATACCACATTATGACCTACATAAGTTCTGTCTTTGATCTTCCCCTGAGGTGTCTTAAACGGTCCACATCTTGTACAGCTGAAATGTCTTGATGGCCAGAACTGTTCCACATTCTGGACGACATGCATTAATTAATCATTTACTTTAGATTTTGAACCATAGATGCGTCTCTTTTTCTTTTCCCTTAAACAGCAAGATCAGCTTGACTGGTTTGTAGCAGCCTGGGTTTTCAGTTCTCTCCATTTATGCCTTTGAAGACACATGCATTCATTAACAACAGCGAGAAAGGGCCACTTGTGTGGTCTACTTTTTGCTAGTTATCGAACAGAAAAGCCATTCTGGACTTTAAATGTAAGACTGCCTTACATTCTCACACTTTCTTTCTTTCTTTTTTTTTGTCTCTCTCTTGCAAAAGCAAGCGACACAAAAAGATGGTGACAGGCACTTCCCCGTTCCCACAGTTCCCTGAGCTCTCGTTAAAATGGCCCTCTGCAAAGCCACCAGTGGAATTACAGCAGAACTGCACAGTCTCTGACATGGACCTTTTTTCTAAGCATGGTCAAACTATGGAGAGAAAGAGAGAGAGAACGAAGTAGATAAATTAAATCATGGGTGAAAAAAGAGAGGTAAACAAACATAAAAGACAGAAATATAAGACACAGAGAGGTTAAAGGAGACATCGGATGCCAATTTTCTACAAGTTGGTATGATTCTTTAGCGTCTTCATGAAATGTCTGCAACATACTCTTTTTACCTCCTTAAAAACAGCTCTGTTCACAGTGAACCGTTTCGAGTGCCTGTCTCTTTATATGCTAATGAGCTACTGCTCACCCCGCCCCTCTCTTCTGTTTTTTCCATCCAAAATAAAACAGATCCACTGCGTCCTCAGTGGCTCTGATGTCGAGAGGAAAAGAAAACTCTTAAGTTCACTTTTACATCCAACTACAAAACACCTGCACTGCTCACACTCTTATAAACAAAATGTGCTTTAAAAAGTTCTTCACAGTGATGCCATAGAAGAACCATTTTATGTTCCACAAAGAACCATTCAGTCAAAGGTTCTTTATAGAACCATCTCTTTCTTACCTTTTTAAAATCTGAAGAACGTTCTTTCGCCACAGACAACCTTTTGTGAACAGAAAGTTTCTTCAGATGTTAAAGGTTCTTTATGGAACTATTTAAACAAAAAAGGTTCTACGGCATCGTTGAGCACCTTTGTTTAAGAGTGTACAAAACATTTTTTTTTTGCTACAGCTTCTTGAGTGGGGAGAAAATGGCAGACAGCGTACAACTGGCTGAGGGAGGAAATATGCTAATACGAGACAGTCCGTCAACGGTCGTGGGCGGGACCTGAGCAGTATGATATCATATTACTCAAAAAAAATCAAACCGTTTTTTTTATTGAGACTGTTTCTTGTTTTTTTGTGTTAAATGAGAAAGTATCAAGTAGACATTACAAATTGTAGCTTTAGAAAGAAATATTTTATTTGATTCAACATAGAATTTATTACACCTAAACATATGGAACATGAAGATAATATGAGAAACATCAGTATTTTTTGTTCATACAATGAAAGACATTGTTAACCAAAACAGCTTTGTTACCAGCAGTCTTCGAAATACCTTCTTTCATGTTGCACAGAGGAAAGGTTTGAAAACACACGAGGGTGAGTAAATGACAGATTTTTTTTTTTTTTTGGTGAACTATTCCTAATGTTTTTTTTGGTTTTTTTTTTTTAATGAAATGATACTCTAAATAAGAAACTAAATCTGCCAGCAGGTGGCAGTAAATGTCTTTATGAGTCATTCACTCATTTGATTTGTTCAAACAGCTGATTCAGTCAGGAATGAAGTAAATGGCTCTCTTTATGAATGGGCTTTGGAATCATTGGTTCTCACGATTCATTCAAATCGTGGATTCATTTAGAAACTAAACACCGCTGTGTTGCTCGAAGACATGCAACAATTCTGCTACGGCTTCAAAGGTAATATGTTCTCTGAAAAATTGAGCAAAATCACATAATGTTGTGTTTAAAATATAATACAATATAAACTTTTTATTTACTGAACTGTTGTGTAAAATCACATTTAAGATCATGATAGATCAGGACAAAATCAGCACTCGTGTCATATTGCTCTTGCTGTGTGATATCATGTGATATATGATATATATATATATATATAAATATGAGACAAAACACATACAGGGGCTTTATTTGCACCAATATCTTGAATTTTAGGGCATAACTGCATTTGTGGGGTCGTTGCCCTGCATCATATTTGTCAGTAGTCAACTATATGAAATATAATACGATGTACAGGTATGGGGGCGGGGCCAGCGCTTTAACCGCATCAAACTGACAGCCCTAATTTATATGCAACCTATATAAAAGTGAATTTTGCATCCGATGTCCCCTTTTAAAGGACTAGTTCACTCAAGCTAAACTTCTGTCATTATTTACTCCCCCTTATGTTATTTTAAACCTGATGAACACAAAAAGAGACATTTAGCACAATGTTCACACTGCTGTTTTGTGACACTGATATTTGAAAATGTCATCAAGTACCACATAAATAGTCCATACTCCAAGTCTTCTAAATTTATACAAGATTAAAATGTAAGTTGTTCATTCGCATGTTCAAATATGGTGCATCATGACATTTCACGTCAGGTTTGATAACAATGCTACACGTCATTCGTTCTCATGAGTCTTGTAACCAATCACGGCGCACCAAATTTGTATATATGAATAAGACTAGAGCAGTCAATTTAGTATTATTGTATTTATTTATATTTTGAATTAGCTTTYATTTTTTATGAAAATTTTTATTTACACTGTAGTTGTTTTTATTTTAGCTTTATTTWAAAAAAAATTATTTTATCCCTTTAAGAGAGGAAAATTAGAGAGAAAAGTGGCAGACGGCGGCAAGGACACCAAAAGCAGAAGAGTAAGAGCGTAGAGGGGGAAGATTTCATCACGTAATAAGATCAAATTCATTAGACCTTTTATTTTATCTAGAAACAATCCCAGAGAGCGGCTGGCAATTAACTGTCTTATTATACCCTATTAATTAAAAAGATATCTTATAGGGACATCTCACTGCGTTTTTTCAGTAAACCTTATTTGTAAGTCATGGTTCGTACAAACACAGAGATAAAGGACAAAAAGTGCGTAACGAGAAAGGGGCTGCGTGTTAAAGGTTCCACAAGAGTGCACAGATTTATCAAAGCAATACGAGTGTAGTTACGCCCACTGCGAGGCTCGCATTAATCGCTAACTTTTTTTTTCTGAGTGATGCATATCTTGTTTGACCTCAGATAGCAGATGCTCAACAATTACATATGCCTTTTTTGTTTAAGCCTGGGATTTTATTTAACTTTCCTGAGAAATGTTTTTGTGATCTCGTCTTTCAGGTGTGCTGTGTGGGTTTGCCTTTCACACATGATTGATGGTTGAATTTAAACCGCTGATGCCCACCTGAGGACATTGGCTCCTCTCATAATGTGATTCCCCTGAAGTGTAAAGCGTCGCTATTCAGGCGCATTGCAATTCCGGCACTGTCTGCTGATTCTTTGGGCAAGTCAGGCAAATATTAGTCTGTAATTATGTGCAAAAGACAATAAGCGACAGCGTTAGCATTGAAATTCAAACACACACAGACACAAACATACACGTACACACATTAGTCTTTGTGTGCCTTTCAACTTTGAAACTTTAAATTACACTAATAAGTATTAGGTTTTCAAAATTAGTGGCCACAGAAGCCATTACGCCAGAGAAAATTAGATAAAACCAACCTGCATTCAAAGTAATGTAGCATATAATGCCTGTATATTACACACTGCCTCATAACAGCAAGACGCAGATGAGCAAAGTCAGCCTGCTAGCGTGTTGTCATTCCCTGTGAAAGCCCGCACAAAAACACCAATCAAAAAAGTGTCAAGTTCAGCCAATGACAGTAAAGTGCGTGTTATGCAAAATGCATGAATAATTGAAAGTTCTATGCATGAAAGCCCACAACATCCATTCTTCTCTGAATGCTGAATGAAGCTATACATCAAAGGAGTGATATAAATTAGAAAATGTCGACAGCTAAACAAAAAACAAAATAAAAATAAATTCACCTGGTGAGACGTGACTCTGCAATAGCATTCAGACAACGGACAGTGTAGTAGTCAGTATTTCAGTCTAGATGGAGTCGTTTCCTAGATATATTTTAGGTCGGATCATTGACTAAATTACACTTCTAGCGGTTAGCATTCTCAGTAGGACATTTTTATGCTAAGAAAAAAGACTGCTCATAATCAGAGTCAGGGATAGGATGGAATACTTAAGGGAATATTTCAGAGAGGGTTTGGGTTTGTCACTTAACAGTACTAAACATAACACTGCTAAAATGAGTGCTAGATGGCAGTAGTACTTTTGAGGTAAACACAAGGCTTATTCCGCTCAGGAAACGAAAAGTAGCCTAGATGAACTTGAATCTTGCTTCTTTGTTTACAGAGGCGATGTGGACGTTTACATGTTCACGCATCTCATTTGGATCATTATTGTATAAATAGCACAACAGTAGCTCAGACGGGAAAGACTGTATCTTGCGTTGGTTACATATGGATTACTTTATCAGAGAATATTTGTTTTCGGTATGACTTACTTCATTCTTTCTATACACATATTTCTCCTGTTTGTGCGTCATGTATTCACTGAGTTTTTATTCATTTTTTTCAGAAAGTAGTTCATGGAGACCGAGACGGCAGAAAGCGCACCTTGTTTGTTTTCTTTATTTTACAAAAGCGCAATGTTTCGTTGATTTTGTGAGCATACATGATTAAAATGAGACCCTTTACAGATTCAAATGATGTATTACTCTTATATGTACGTTTAAAAATAACGTAAAACAATACTGAATGTAATCAGACATGCACACAACATACAGGTCAAAAGTTTACATACAGCTTGCAGAATCTGCTAAATCTTAATTATTTTACCAAAATAAGAGGGATCATACAAAGTGCATATTATTTTTTTTATTTAGTACTGACCTGAATAAGATATTTCACATTAAAGACACTTACATATTGTCAACCAGAGAAAATAATAGGTAAATTTATAAAAATGACCCGTTCGCTTGATTCCTAATACTGTATTGTTGCCTGAACAGCTGTGTTTTTTTTTTCTTTTTTGTTTAGAGATAGTTGTTTATGAGTTCCTTGTTTTCTTAATTAAACTGCCTGCTGTTACTCAGAAAAATCCCACAAATTATAATTTTTTTTTTAGTTTTTTTGTGTATTTGAACCCTTTCCAACAATGACTGTATGATTTTGAGGTCCATCTTTCACACTAAGGACAACTGAGGGACTCATACGCAACTATTACAGAAGGTTAAAACACTCACTGATGCTCCAGAAGGAAACACAATGCATTAAAAGCCGGGGGGTGAAAACTTTTTGAATTTGAAGAAAAGGGTCAATTTAACTTTTGTCTTCTGGGAAATATGTAATTATCTTCTGTAGCTTCTGAATGGCAGTACTAAATGAAAAAAAAAGAAGATATTTAGGCAAAATAAGAAAAATTTACACATCATTATTTTGTTTTTATAAAGTTTTCACCCCTGGCTCTTAATGCATAATTTTTCCTTCTGGAGCATCAGTGAGCATTTGAACCTTCTTATTTTGGTAAAATATTTAACATTTTGCAGATTCTGCAAGGTGTATGTAAACTTTTGACCTCAACTGTATGTACACCTAACAAGTCACCAGAACACTGGTTTACATTAGAGAAAAATCAGAGTAAAAGAAGCAAAAGCATTGTTTTTGCCGCATGATCTTTCAATGGTTAGTTCAGCAAGTTTTGTCACACCAACAACCAATTTCAGACAATTGTGAATTGAGACAAACGTGTTTGGAAACTAGCGTCACAAAGCCAAAGATGCATTAAAGTCAGAGTTGGAAAGGTGGAGAGTCAATCTGTGGTGTAAACTCTGATTTATACGCTGTCATCTAAGCAGGTGGGTTCATACCAACATATTGTGTTTGCGCTCTGCTGTGACAAAATTACGTTTACGCATTTGGACCTTAATGGTGATAAAGCTGGTGTTACCTAGTCATGTGTTCAACATGTCTGATAGCATTACCAGTCTACTGGTACACTGAACCTCCATACTGGAGAAATTAGTATTGCAACTACTGTATGGATGCCCATTTCAACCTCAAATATTTTAGAGATAAAACTTAAAAAGTTTAATTGCAGCTGTGTGTCAGGAATGGTATTCCAAATATAACAGTTATGACTTGTTTTCTTGCTAAACTCCATTTAAACCTATTTTTTTACAGCATTTTGCAGATTTTTACAGATATTGTAGACCTCATTTGGTGCATTTATGACAACAGAGTGCATTAGTGCCTGTCCACTTTTTCAGTGGCATTGGTTCCAGAAGTTTTTTCCATTACAGATTTTTTAAAAATTACAGATTTAAACAACAACAACAACAAAAAAAAAAAACTAATTTGCATTTGCTTGACTTTTTTCCTCCATAACCATGTTAGTATGCTTTGAAGCTGACAACAAGGTACTCTACTGGACAAGGATCTTAAAGAGCCTGCCTTTAGCAGAGCTTGATAACTGACGCATAAACCGCTGTCACAAAGTATGCGACATTTGCAGCGCAACACTGCGATTGGACAAGTCCAGCATTCACATCAGTTTGATGGATGAAGTCTCTGTATGGTCTCGCTCAATAGCCAGCCTTTACATAACCCGAATTCTCAGTGAGGAGCCTGTCAAATGTACATGCTTGAGTTTTCTCCAACCATTATATTTCCATCGCCGGTTAAAGCTGAAGTGTGTTGATCTCAAGACCTTGGCTGACAGTATTTAGAGGCCTTTTTGCAGCACGTTGTCATGAGATGTGAAAACCCTCCATATGATGAAATCTACTGGGACTTAAAAAGCTCAGCGGTGTTGTTAATTTGCACCAGCGCTAGAATCCATACAGCATAATTGTATGCTGTTGATACTGTTTTGTGATACCACAATGTTATGTTTGGAGATTATGGATGCGCAGTAACGACCATCTAATGGGATACAGTAATTCATTACTGTAAAACTATATTGTCTCTGATCTCATTTGAGAAATGTCTCATTTAAGCGTTCGTCATGAAAAATGGTATGTATTTTCCTGTTCTGTGTTAACAGCATGGTTTCGTGAGGCGTGCTGAATGAACGGCAGTGTTGCGCACATCAGCAGGAGGAAGCCACATGTTTATAAACGCATGCTGTGATCTTTGCATGATGGGTATTCACGGATGCACCGCTTGTCTCATCTCTCTCTCTGTCTCGCTGCAGTGCGCTTTCAGAGAATTATAGTTCTACGAATCTCTCTCTCATGGTGTTCCTTTTATCTTCACATGTCCTACATACAGGGTATGTTTGTTTTGATTTAATGAATTTTATGATGGATAGTACATAAATGTTTTTTCTTTTCAGTTGTTGTGTTCAAACAGCTGATAAACATCTGCAAAAAAGCAGTTTTATATACATTCTAAATTATAAACATCCTAATGACATTTTCTAAATGTTTATTTACCATTTTTTGGAAACTTTTGAGTAATGTATTTTAGATGAGCAAACACTCTTAAAAATACATCTTCCAAATGAAAACGATTCAGAAAAAGAACAATTTTGATGAAAGATTACAAAGGCAAAAAATGTGGCTATAATAGCCATAAAATAAATATTATAAAGCGTACATTTAAATTGGAAATTGCAGCACAAAAAAAATGCCTCATATACATATATGACAATTGTCACAGGCTGATTCAGCTGAGTTGAGAAATTGCTTTGACCGATATAAACTAAACTCAACAACAATTCTGACCAGAAGAAAAGAATTGATTCAAAAGAATCTTTTTTTTCCACCGAATCTGGACATCACTTGTTCCGCTAATTCTAAACATCGGACAGAAGAAGTCAAAGAAGCCAAAGAAGCTGAATTCTAAGAAGTCAACAAGGTTGAAAAAGTTGTCGTTGAAGTCGAAGTCAAAGAACAATAAGACGTTGAAGTCAAAGTCAAGGTCAAATAAGTCATCTAAGAAGACGTAAAAAGAATTTGAAAAAGTTGAAGAAGCTGTTAGAGTCAAAGTCAAGAATGCTGAAGTTTAGAAAGGTGACAAAGAAGTTGAAATCGAGGACAGACATCAGAGAATGTTGTACACCGACTTTAGTTTTGAAATTTTGTCCAGTGAGATATAACATATTCAAATTTCACAGTGCAACTACTACTTAAAAAATACTGATTAAAAAAACTAGGTGGAAACTGCAGCCAAAAAAACAAAACAAAACACCTTATACATATATGGCAGTTGTCACAGACCGATTCAGCTGAGCTGAGGAATTGCTTTGATCTATTTAACTTAACTCAACAACGATTCTGACCAGAAAAAAAGAACCGATTTAGTAATTTTTTCCCAAACTGGACATTACTTGCTCTGCTGATTATAAACATCTGAGAGAATAAGAAGTCAAAGAAGTTGAATTCGAAGTAGACAACAAATTAAAGAAGTCGTTGTTGAAGTCAAAGTCAAAGAAGAATAAGACGTCAAAGTCAAGGTCAAAGAAGTTGTCTAAGAAGGTGAAGAAGAAGTCAAAGTTAAAAAAGAAGTCTTCTAAGAAGGCAAAGAAGTCGAAGTTCAAAAAAAAAGGTCTAAGAAGATGAAAAAGAAGAATTCAAAGAAGTCAAATTTGTTGAAGTCAAAGTCAAGGAAGTAGAAAAAAATTTGAAAGATGTTGAAGAAATTGAAGTAGTCAAAGAAAGACATCAGAGAATGTTGTACACACACTTTAGTTTTGAAATTTTGTCAAGAGACATGTAACATATTCAAACTTCACACCACTACTATAAAAATACTGATTAAAAAAGTGCACATTTAAATTGGAAATTGCAGCCAAAAAAAAAACATAAAATACATATATGGTAGTTGTCTCAGACCTATTCAGCTAAGTAGAGGAATTAATCGATTTTGATCGATTCAAATGCTCGACGCTTCAAACGCTCAATAAAAAACATAAAATACATATACATATATGCCAGTTGTCTCAGACTGATTCAGCTGAGTTGAGAAATTGATCGATTTTGATCGATTCAAACTCAACTCAACAACAATGCTGACCAGAAGAAAAGAACTGATTCAAAAGAGGTTTTTTTCCTGAATTGGACATTACTTGTTCTGCTGATTCTAAACATCTGAGAGAAGAAGTAGTCAAAGACGTCAAAGAAGTTGAATTCGAAGAAGTCGTCATTGAAATCAAAGTCGAAGAAGAATAAGACACAAAAGTCAAGGTCAAAAAAGTTGTCTAAGAAGGTGAAGAAGCCTAAGTCAAAAAAAAGAATTCAAAAAAATTGTTGAAGTCAAAGGAAAATGAAGGAAATTGTAGGGCTGTCAAACGGTACCGGGTTCGGTACTTTCGCTACTGAAACTTTAAAAACGCCCATTTCCCGCTCACATTTGAGTGCTGTTGAGCCGATTTTTAAACATCGCTGATTGGCCATAGTGTTTACGCGCTCAACAGACATGACTGTGATTGGCTACAATGATAAGCGCATCACGCTCCTCACCGAGCGCTCACAAATAAGCACAACGGGAGCGTTTGAAAGCCGTGTCTGTCAGCGGATCCGTCTATACGCAGATGTATTAGGGATCCGCTGACACACTTTCTTCAGTGGAAAAGAAATGAAGATATTCGAGGAAAACATTCCAGGATTTAAAATATAAAAAATGTATATACTTTTAACTACAAATGCTTGTTTTGCACTAGTTCGACGTCACACATTATAGTCACACTGGAAAGGTCAAGCGTGACGTAGGCGGAAAAACTGTCTCTGTGTATACAAAGCTAACATGCAAAGAAAGTCAAACAATAAAGGTAAAACTACAATGTCGGATGATTTCGAAGTTAGAAAATAAAATGTTTTTTGCCCTGCCCTACCCTACCTTTTTGAACCGGAGTACACAGACGAAGAACTAACCACACGTGACCTTTCCAATGTGATTACATAATGTGAGATGTAGATGTGCAAGACAAGCATTTGCCGTTAAAAAGTATATAAATTGACTGATCGTTTCCCTAGATAAGGCTCTTCTTTTTTGGCAGGGATCTTGTAGAGCCCTTTGAAGCTGCATTGAAACTGCAATTTGGACCTTTCGACTCGTTGATCCCCATTGAAGTCCACTATATGGAGAAAAATCCTGTAATGTTTTCCTCAAAAACCTTAATTTATTTTTGGCTGAGGAAAGAAAGACGTGAACATCTTGGATGACATGGGGGTGAGTACACTATCAGGAAATTTTTATTCTGGAAGTGAACTAATACTTTAACACCTGAATCTCAAACTTGTTCCTTCACTTTCTCTTTCATCAGTAAACTCTTTTTCCTTTAACCAACATGCCCTTCTTATCTCTTCCACACATATTTACCCCTTTTCCCCCATATCTCTCTTTTACGCAATACATGTGTCTAATAATAGTACAAATGTTTTACAGACCCATACGTAATCAGGCTGTCAGAGAAAATGGTGTTTCAAGAGGAAAACAGAACGAGAAGCATCAGCATCAGCAGTCACCGTGGTAACAGGTAACACAGGGCTCATTCCCTCTAACTCCATCCATCTTCAACAGGCACACACAGCGGGCTCATACTCTGTCTGTGTGTGTGAGCTCTAATGGTAATGGTGATGTGTGTGAGGGTGTGTATGATTCACACTCTCTCAGATGCTGTGGAGATTGGAGACCAGGCTCTCAGGAGCCACCAGATTAAAGCATCCACTACCACCCAACACACATTTAAGCAGGATGCAGCATCCATTTCACACACATGGCATCGCACTTCAAAGTTGCACAACAAGAAAACTGCAGTCTGATTTTTCTGAAGAAAACAGTGGAGCATTGTCCTTGATGAGAGGACTGTTTGATACAAATTTGGGGGGAGCTTGTGAAAACCTAAAATATGGGTCTGTCTCATTCAGATACCTACATCAGTACACTGACCAGTGAGTCAGCAATTTCTAGGTTATTTCTTGTCATTAGAATTGGAGAACAGTATGTTTCATAATGGTAATTTTTGGACTCAAAATTGGACTTTCTGTGGCTTTTAGTCCATGTTGATTAACTTTGATGTTATTAATATGGTAGTACGCTCCTGAACATTGACAAAATTGGTATTGCATTCAAAATGTATTCTCTTCAAGAACAAAAATATTGTACAAACACTTGATAAACCAATTTTAAAAAGCAGTTTTACATATATGTATATGAATAAATAAGCTTTCCATTGATGTATGGTTTGCTAGGATAGGACAATATTTGGCAGAGATACAACTATTTGAAAACTTAAGGGTGCAAAAAAAATCGCCTTTAAAGTTGTTCAAATGAAGTTCTGAGCAATGCATATTACTAATCAAAAATCAAGTTTTGATATATTTATGGTTGGGAATTTACAAAATATCTTCATGGGACATGATCTTTACTTAATATCCTAATGATTTTTGGATATTATATTATTTGGATATTAGATATAATGAAAAATCGATCATTTTGACCCATACAATGTATTTTTGGCTATTGCTACAAATATACCCGTGCTACTTAAGACTGGTTTTGTGGTCCAGAGTCTCAAAGACATTTTCTAAATGTCTACGTAACATATATGCAGAAAACATTTTACAGAGCAATTTGTATGAAAGATACAAATAAATGGTAATGATGACCAGACCTTCACTATGTCGCACCCACAACTTCCTGTTTTAACAAGAAATACATTAACACAGGCAAAGGAAACTCTGCTCATCAAGAATTTGGAATATCATACTACTTTTCAGCTAGGGTGACCATACAATTTAACCTTGCCTTACATTCAAAACTGCCTAAAATGTTTGGATTTTGGCTTAGTTTTCCTATTGACTGTTCTCTGTAGATACCACTTTCTTGCACGCCACGATTGGTCAATTATGTACAATACCTGCATGCTATCAGTCAAACTATTTTTTAGTCATTACTTTCAGCAAATATGACAACAACAGGAAAACAGCCAAAACC
>JAHKKF010516000.1:0-34185 GCA_019740295.1 Labeo calbasu
ATAGATAGATAGATAGATAGATAGATAGATAGACAGATATGAATTTTAATTTATGACGATATCAGTTTCTGACCCTTCTATGTCATCCTCATCTGGTTCATTGGCCTTGTGGGGTGTCTTGATGTTGTCTCCTTTTCCAACAACTGCAATGTCACACTTAACGTAACCTTTGCAGCCAGCTGTGATGTCATCAGGGTCTGACAACATTGCCCATTTGTGGTGAAACTGGTGCTCTGTAAGATACATGCAGCGATTAAAAGACATCTTCCATCTTATTAGTACCTCTCTTACTTGTTAAGATTTCCATTATTCCATGGTTACTGACCAGGTTGTGAGTAAACAGTTCCCACATCTAGTTTGAAGGTACCCACCAGAGTACCACTTCGTAGAAGGTTTTTAGAATGTATTACCTTAATTTTAGGATGAGAGAAGAACAGAAGTACAACTTAATCATGTTTCATCTTCTATTTTCAATGGGTTTTAGTTGAGGTTTGTTATATTACGTACAATCATATGCTGATAGTGTGGACAAAGGCTTAATCTACTCACTGATATCTTCAGGATCTTGTCAAACATGACATCTGGAGGCACATGGAAGTCAAAGACAAAGTACTGTTGAAAGATAGAGAAGAATATTGACATCATGTTAAACAATGTGGGTGGATTTAGGTTTTGATACTGCAACTACTATGAAAAAAGTACAAGATAATCAATATTTCCAAATGAAATGAGATTATTCTTATTATTCTTGTTCTGAGTTACATTAGACCTGTCAGTAAACAGGTCACTAAACTGTCTGAGAAAACAGAATTCCTTTGCTCAGATTTTTCAGCAATGTGAACGTAACCTCATTGTAGTAGGGGCAGTTTGTGGACTCCTTCATCGATGTATACTTCTTATCCTCTCCAATTTCCACACAAACCACAGGATCCATGTTCAAACCAACCAACTGACGGGCCTCGATTACTGTAACACTGATCTGAAAGACAGTTTAATAGATTCAATTAATTAAAAATAATATATTTGAAAAAAAAAAAAAAATTACAGGACATAAACACTGTGCTGATATGTGTCTTAGATGCTGATTAAGACTGATGAGGCTGTATTGACATGGGAATGCTTTATGCTTTTATTACTGTAGACATGCTAGTTAGTCAAGTTTGCTTTAGGGAATCAAATGACAAATGAGCTACAGTTTTCTATTAGATCACAGATTCATAAAGTAAACATCTGTGGCTGCATATAGACAAATAGCAAAGCCAAAGAGAAGGAAAATAATACTTGTGATTTCAATTTTAGCTCTTAAGTGAGCAGAGCCATCTATTTCCCTTACATTGGTGTTGTCTTTATTACACTCCAAAGCTACATTTTTATGAAACACATGTAAGCACACAAACTACTTTCGGCAAAATAAAAGAAGCTGGATTCTTGGAGAATGCAGACAATAATACTGCTTATTGCTGCAGTGATTTATTCTGCAAGTGCTCTGAAAGACTTTCCAACCTCCAGTGAAAATATGAACTGTTAGAGATAAGGAAACATTTTTAACAAGACCTAAAAACACTCACACAGCACACATGGGATATATGGATTTCCTGCATTTAAAGGAATTACACAGTGGCAATACTGAAACGAATTTGCAATTCAACTGCTCGACACAACAGCCACGCAGAGGACAATTAGCAAGGAAACATCAAAGGTTTCTCTGAAACACTGAAGCTCAAGGCTGATGTTGTTTGTTTGGGACGGCTCTGAATATTCAGGGCTTTGAGCAGAATACACTACTCAAGGATAAATGCCACTGGTTTAACATGATGGCAATTTAAGGCCTGGAGTTGTCTTTCAGAATGTGGGAATGTTATTGAGCTCCCCTTGCTCTCACTGTGTTCTTTCGTCTTTCTTCATACCTGATAATCCACAGGACGCCCTGAACTGGGCTCCATCTTAATGTCAGGCTTTGATCTGAAAAACAAGAACTGAAGATCAAACTTACAAAAAAAACGTTTTAAGCTACGTCTGTCAATTGATTAGTCAAATAAAATAAAATAATAAAAAAAAAATAAAATAACATAAATGAGATTTAAAAGAAAAAAAACAAGCATTTACAAAAATAAGTACTCAGGGTTTTCTTCCATCTGACCTTTTCAAAGGATGCGAACAGATAAACTTTGAAATGTGAAAGTGTACTGCTTTAAAAATACACCGTGTGCACATCAGATATGTGACCTTTTGTTGGAGACATTAGTGGTTACTGCAGTAACAGAGGCCAGTGAGATGGTATCAGGGTCAAGCCCACCGCCCAGACGCATGGCCTTTCGATCCAAATCTTCTGCATCCAAGATGGCAGGATCATCTGCGCACAAGAGCACAGCTGAATTGATGTTGCATTAGAATTTTATGATTCTACAGTCTTTCCTATTGACGCTGATGTAAAATCTCCTGAAGCAAAACCAGTTGAGAACCACTGATTTAAAGTACAAATAAGGTTAAGGTAATGAAAGTACAATAAGCTTGAGCTAAAACTGACACAAATAGCCAGAAGGCTAAAAACCAGTTCAGTTTGTTTGTTTACCTCTCTCTGCCAATAAATAAATGCATTTGACTTTCTTGTAAAATCAGCTCTATAATAATGTGCAATATTTACCTCCTTTTTTGTGGTCATCTTTAGAGATGCGAGTCTTGCCCAGTTTCATGGCTGAAAACACTCCTTTTCCTGTCCTGTAGTATAAAACAAACATTTGGGTGGGTATGAACGGGGAAAAAAGTGAGAATATTTGCACTGTGATTCGTTTTTAAATCATTTCTATCTCTGGGCCTCCCAAACACTGAATAATTTAAACTCTGAAATATGATTATGTTACATAGATATATTATATAAAAAAGCAGTGAACCATTTGGACACACTTCACAATTCAATAAAGTAAATTATTAATACATACGGCTTACACATAGGTAGTGCAAAGGATAGATATTCAAGCATCAAAATGATTCACATGATTTACAGGTCAAGTTTTGTCTTTATTTTTATTAATCCATTCTCTTAGACACTACTGGAGAGCAATCAAATCATCACTACTGGAGCACGACAGGTTTTCCCATGATGGAAAATTTCTGTGATATTTATCACTCAGACGAGACACTCGTTTCAACAGCGAGACCCCACTCACAATAGCCCTAGTGGTGTCCAATAACTCTGCACTGATATTATGGTGATTAGATATCAGTTCACCTACAAAGGCCTGATGATGTCATAGGCCGGCTGGACAAATAACGGTCCTTAATTATTCAACAAGATGGGCACAATTCTCCAATTAGCTGTGATCTAGGGATATAGATACTTTCTCAGAACAAGATGAAAGAATTCCAGATCGTTTTGTCCCTTTGAGCATTTTAAACAGAGTGAAAATGTATCACGATTACACTGACTTCTCCATTGTTTGGATGAATTATGTAAATCAGCAAATAATAGGACATCATCTGTCAAGTCAGGACTGATCATGCAAATTCAGATACTTTTTTTCAACATTTTCAAATGTTATTCTGTAATTTAGTCTGTAATTTCAGTCCTATGATGGATGCGTGCTCTCTAAAATCTTTTCTTTGAATCATTGCCATCATATCAAAGTAACACTGAAGTGAAAGTCTTCAGAGCTTGCTTTTTAAGCATCTATTCATTAAAAGAAATGAATAAAGATCAGAATTTTTTTTCCCCCAGTTCACTTTTTAAAGGTGAACTATTCAAAGATTCAAAGGCCCCTCAGTCAAACATGAAGTTATATCAAATGAATCTTAACATGAGATCAAAGTATAGAAATGCATACATACAAGCTTTGAATATTCTTCTCAACAGAATTCACAGATTAAGCAGGCTTAGTTTAACAAGTTTATGAACTGCACAGAAAAACAAGCTCACTCACACATATAGGATACTCACCACACGCTGACAACCACCAAAAACTAACCAGAGAAGTGTGCGTTCTGAGACACCCAGGGTAAAAAAGGTATTCCTGACCAACTATATGTTCATTATCAGTTGCTAGTCCAGATCCAAGCAAAACACACAGGCAAAGAGACACTTGTCAGACTAAACGGGACGTCCACAATAAGGGAGAACATGAGAGGATGACCAGGTACGAGTGAAAAAGTAACAGGAGAGTACGTGACCTCACACACACACAGTCATACAGAGATACACACCCACATTCACTCACTCTCACTCTCTTACAGATGTGTCTGATATTACCTATATTAAACAGAGTAAAATATACTGTTATATACATCTACCAGATGTTTCTTGAGGAGCAAATCAGCTTATTAGAATGATTTCTGAGGGATCATGTAACACTGGTTTATAAAAATTAAACTTTGCCACCACAGGAATTAATTGCAAACAATTGTAATAATATTTCTGAAGTGCTGTTTGTGCTGTATTTTTGATTAAACATAAATACAGCTTTGGCGAACATAAGAGCCTTGCTTCAAAACCATTGAAACATCTTACAGACCTCAAAATACAAAACGCTCCAGACTATGTTTGGACTTTCACTAGAACATTGCCTATGATTAAACTGGACAAAATCAAGAAGAAAAGACTGGATTGTATCTAGACATGATAAGGTAACCTGACACTAATTAGATGATTTTTAGAGCGTGATGAGACCAGCTCTCTTTAATCAAAGGCTTCACTTCAGCAGTCAAGGAGAAACAGGCAACCCACAGATATGACTTGACAACACAAACAACGGCGGTTCTGCGGTCTTTGGGATTCGCTGGAGCTAATTCTGTACCACATGAAATAATTTTCTAGTAAGTCTACCTGTATGTAGTGTATAGACCAGACTTTCACCACTAACTTGTTTAATCTAGAGACTATAGGATGTTCAGTTAACCATCAGTTTGATAGACAGCGTTGCTACAGAGAACAAAGCCAGAGTGTCAGATTGCGCTCTGAGCTCCACACAATGGAGCAGACACTATTTTTTATGCCTAGAAGACAGACATTTGTTGACACTGTCAATCAATGAAGCACTTGAGATAAATAAATAACATTTAATTCTGTCATTAAACACCAAATGCTGCATTTTTATTTGGCTTTCATTAGTTTTCATTTAGTCTGTCTATACTGGACTATCTGATGTTTCCTTAAGAGGTGAGACCTTTGCAAAACGCCAATCTCACTTTAATAAAGAGTGTAATCCTCCTTTCCCCAGTTTACTGAAGAGTGACCTTTGCATATAATTTGGTGTGTGGGGGTGAGCTCAAGTGACATTTTAGATATTATGAGTGAAGATGCACAAAAAAAAAAATCACTGAGCCAAAACCAATTATTCTAAACCCTGTTTAAGAATTATGGCCTCTACCTGTAACATAATACAAACAATACAACAACTGTCATTGCAATATGAAAGGAGAGAACATGACACCTGGGAGAGAAATGTGAAAGGCTCTTCATTTGTATTTGCTTGAGGCGTTCAGAAGCGATAGAATACGAGCAAACATAAATATATTCAAATCCTCAAATGTGGCATACTGTAGTACCCCAAGACCATACAAAAAGTAGAATAAGACTGAAGATTGAACATAAATCATTCAAAAGTTTAGGGTTAGTAAGATTTTGTCCTGTGTTTGAGTCTCTTATGCTCACCAAGACTCCAATTATTGGATTAAAAAAATACAATAAAACAGCAATATTATGAAAAATGATTAGAATTTAAAGTAACTGTTCTTGATTTTAATATATTTAAAAATGTAATTTATTCCTGTGATGACAAAGCTGACTTTTTAGCAGTTATTACTCGAGTTTTCAGTGTCACATGATCCTTCAGAAATCATTCTAATATGCTGATTTGGTGCTCAATAAACATTTCTGTATTATTATCAATGTTGAAAACAGTTGTGCTGCTAAATATTTTTGTGGAAACCATGAAAGTTCTAAATAACTGCATTTATTTGAAACAAAAATCTTTTGTAACGTTTTAATATCTTTACTGTCACTTTTGATTAGTTTAATGCATCCTTTCTGAATGAAAAGTGAATGGAATAAAAAAAATGCACCACTTGAACTAATTTACTCATTTTACAGACCACTTCTGCTGAAGACACCCTTTAATAATCTATTAAAACTAAACAAACACCTCATTGTATCTAGCAACAATAGCTGTCCTTGCTGTAATACACAAAACATGACAGCTAAACCAGTTAAATATCATCTTAACCAGGCTTGAAGACTAGCTAAACTTTACTTGGCAAGAAAAAGTGCATTGCACTCAAAAATAGAGAAGATATTTTACATCAATGAAAAGTCTCAGAGTACATCACAGGCCATTCCTCAACCATGACACGGAATAAACGCACAACAACACATTTAAACAGAGATAAATGGGATGCATTGAAAAGCATAAAGCAGCATAATGAATTATGTATTGCTCAAGTGCTTGGGAGACCTTGGTGTCTGAGGCTAGTTTCTTAAGCCACAAAAACTAAGCTAAAACAGAAACTCAAAACACATTCTTTGTCACATCACTGATCAGAACAAAGTTCTGGGGTGATCATTTTTCCCTCTGGGTCACTTGAAAATTATTAATATAGATAAGCTTCTTCAGTTTTACACAATTAGACAGTTAAACACTTTTCAGCAGAGACATGAATACACAAGTGTTTGTTTTAATACGAGTCTCCTTTGTCATTTCTTCCATTTACAGCAATGCATAAACGAATAAGAAGCACAATTCTGTTTCATTAATGTGACTCTCGATTAAAGCAATGAATTATTAAACAATGAGTGCCTTTGAGCTTTCGTGCCCTAGTTTCTAAAGTATATGTGGGGGTTCAAAGTGACAGTTTTATGCAAGGAGGAGAAGAGAATAACAAAAGAATGGAGCGATTGAGGCTGAACATTAGACTTTAACAAAGACAGCAAACTGAATCACTAGAGTAATGCAACAGCTCTAAAGTGACAAACATCCCTGTGCAAATTCCTTTGTTCTGTAAAGTTTCATTTGACTGCAAGCTTTCGCCCATCATTGCACCAGGCTCAAGAGAATAACGCTCCTGCTCTCATGATTAAGCTTTACTTACAAACAGCAGGCTATGAGAATGAATCTGATCAGAAGTGACAATTCTAACAGCTTAAACCCACCTAAGGTGGTTAGCTAGTCTTAGATGATTTAAACCAGTTTAGCTGGTCTTCAAGCTGGCATTAGGTTTCGCTATTCAGCCAGCCAAAAACCTCTAAAACCATCAAAAAGGACCAGCATAAAGAGCTGGGCCAGGCTGGGTGACCAGTAAACCACCTTATGCCAGATTAAACAGTTTTTCCCCAAGCATGGTGGTAATTTCTGCTTTACTAAACATGAAAGCACCTCATCTAATGCTGAGGATAAACATAGAGCAGTGTTCTCTATGATAATGATGTTGCACACAAAAGGCTAATAGAAGCTGGATGGTCCAATTGAGGTATCAAAGCTTTATCAAGCTGGTTTTGTGATGCAGGTGCATTTTGTGGAGCTCTTCAAATAACATGTAAAAGAAAAAGAACAAAACCTTTGTAAAATTATGAAAAATATAGGACTTAAGCACACATTTACAACAGTAGAGCAAATCCATCTCAGCCATTTAAAGGGAACCGGGTTTAACCCGGGTATTGAAACTTGTATGGCTTAATATAATGTTAATGATGTATTTTACTGAAATATGTAGTAGAAAAACAATGAAAGATTTACGTTATGTAAAACACCCACATCGTATTTTAGACTATGGGGGGTGCCATTATGATGCAAAACTCTATAAAATAGTGATACGATGACCACAGCTACTGAAGGAGCTTACAGGTGGCGATGGATATAAGTGTAGGCTTAAACCAAACGGCGTACCATCAGTTTTTTCCCACAAGGAGTCTAAACATCCCTGGATATCAAGTAAAATCCACACTGAGAAGCTCCTTCAGTGGCTGTGGCGTCATGACAAGCATCGACACATGTACATCCTGAAAGGATGGCATCTAGCGTTTCTTGTCTCTGCCGTATGTAAGCTCTTTCAGTAGCTATGGTCTACTAAAAGCCTCAAAGGCATCAGAACTAAATTTCAGAGAACAAAGACACAAGTCTTTAGGAAGTTTTATTCGTCCACTGGCATCTTCCCATTCTTTTCTCCTCTTCTTATCGCTACAAAAAGCAGTGAAGACTCACATCGCTACTCTTGTTGCTCTTTGACTGAAATTGCAACCAAAAGCCGCACAATGTGGCATCGTATCAGCATTTTATTTTATTCTCATTTGTGCCGTGGTAAAAATAGCAACAGGTAGCGGCCAGTAGCTCACAGAGTGCAGCCATTTCATGTCACTGAAATAACAGCGCCCCCCATAGTCCAAAATATGTATAAAAGGATGTGGATTTTTAAAATAACGTAAACCATCAATTTTTTTCCCACAAGGAGTCTAAACATCCCCGGATATCAAGTAAAATCCACACTGAGAAGCTCCTTCAGTGGCTGTGGTGTCATGACAAGCATCGACACATGTACATCCTGAAAGGATGGCATCTAGCGTTTCTTGTCTCTGCCGTTTGTAAGCTCTTTCAGTAGCTATGGTCTACTAAAAGCCTCAAAGGCACCAGAACTAAATTTTAGAGAACAAAGACACAAGTCTTTAGGAAGTTTTATTCGTCCACTGGCATCTTCCCATTCTTTTCTCCTCTTCTTATCGCTACAAAAGCAGTGAAGACTCGCATCGCTACTCTTGTTGCTCTTCGACTGAAAATAGCAACCAAAAGCCACACAATGTGGCATCGTATCAGCATTTTATTTTATTTTCATCTGTGCCGTGGTAAAAATAGCAACAGGTAGCGCCAGTAGCTCACAGAGTGCAGCCATTTCATGTCACTGAAATAACCGCGCCCCCCATAGTCCAAAATATGTATAAAAGGATTTGGATTTTTAAAATAAATGTAAATCATTCATGGGTTTTCTACTACATATTCCAGTAAGAGACATAATTTATGTTATATTAAGCCATACAAGTTTTAATACACAGGGTTCCCTTTAAATCTAGCTTTGGATACAAGCCACATACCTAGTCCAATACTGGGAAAAGGGAAAAGGAATTACCTTGATTTTGGCATGAATTAAACTGATCATTAAACTGATCCAATCTTCAGCTAAGTCACAACAACAGACAAACACAGTCTTTGTAAACAAAAGTGAGAGTCCAATCAATGAGCCAGAATTAGAAATATTGGTCAGGGCCACCCTCACCATGCAGACCCATGACTCTATAGGGAAAGAAAACAGAGTGAAAGAGAAAAGCTAAAAAGGGATAAAGCAAAGATACGTTGAGCGAGAGAAAGAGGTGGAGATGAGAGAGGGGTCTACTCATTAGAGAGGACTAGCAGTTACTTTAGATCAGAAGCTTCACTAGGTCCCACTGGGTCCCTATACAACAAACACACACACACACACACACACATACACTTTCTTCATAGAGAACATCCAAAAAAACTCACACTTTTAAAAGTAAAACTATACAACTAAGACTTGCAATCAATTATAAAACAGCATCAAGGAAATGAGGTTCAAGTGAGGACAGTGGGATACATTATTAAAATGTCAATGTCAAGTAACGTAAAAACTGTGAAACTTTTAAGTGTCTAAAAGAAATCTCTGAAGATAATTGTTCTGTTTCCAGACTGTCCAACATGTATAAGTAGATACGTAAACACATACATTTTGTTATTAAAATTCATTCTTTAAAGTGCTGATTGCTGTGAAATGCAAAGTAGTAGAAAAGCCAGACTCTTAAAATTATATTCAGTTCATAACTAGGAAGAAGCTTGGTATAAAAAACATAGGCTCAAAATCTTCAAACAGTCTCAAGGTCTTTGAAAGAGTGGCAAACTCCTTGTGTGAGCTCTAAAGTCATCTATAAAGCATGAAAGAGTGGTTTTGTGCTTACTCCTTCTGGTCAGAAAAAGAAAATATATTGTATAAGGTCTGCATTGCTTGCTTCCTAGTCTGCAGTACAGGGAGTGGAGAAAAGAAACTGACTTTTCTGGTGTGTATGTGTGTGTTTGTTTGTCTGACTTAGCAGCTGTCATCTATGTTAACTATGCAATGCATAATGAAGTATCATATCACATCCTATTTATTCAGCACTGAACGATTCCTTCTGTCTTCTCCTCTCCCCGTCTCTTCTCATTTACTCAGCTAATTAATATATGCCAAAGTTGCTTTATTAATAATAGCTTCTAACAAGAAATTATCCTGCATGAAGATAAGGCCCATATCCAGAGGTAACATGAACAGAGTAGCATATAGATATAAACTGTCTCAAACTAGAAACATCACTTCTATTATATTATTATGAAAGTGAATCCTGAGTGAAGACATAAGAAATCACAATAACATAAAAGTTGTTGAAGTTTAAATGAAAATGATTGATTTCATGGAGATTTACTTAAAATAACAAACAGAAGTGAGCCAGCAATCAAGATTAATCAGAACAGATAAACAGCTCTCATAAAATACTGTCACTGTTTGTCTGAATGATTTATTGGTTGAATACTGACTAATTAATCCCCAACATCAAATACAAGATCTAAATGAAATGGGGCTTTCAAAACAATCCACCAAATCTCTTGTGGCTAGTTTATTTGACCTAGTACTATGTTTAATATAGATTTTTCTAGCAGTAGTCATCCATATTCATCAGTATGTAAACACATGCACACAAAAACACTAATGATACCCACGCACAAACCATGATGAAGTACTGTTGTGTCTGTGTATAGTTATAATTTATAGATCGGAGGACCTGTGGAGACAGGAGGGCTTAGTGGAAATCAATGCATCCCACACATTCCAGTCATCCATGTCTTCATTACTCAGCAAAAATGCCCTCACAGTATAAAAGATGTGCTAATAAGATTGTTTAAATGATGAACAAATGTATATTTAGTTAGATTACTTCTTTTATATAGACCAGATGTACGTGTTTAGATATGTAACATCATGGTCCTGTTAGGCAGAGCATTGTATTCCTTTGTATGTCTCTATTCTCACTTCACATGACATAAATATAGTATAATAATAAACAGTCAAGAATACTTAAAGGGAACCCCAGGAATTAAGACTTGTATGGCTTAATATAATGTAAATGATGTCTCTTACTGAAATAACTACTATTACACACTGAGAAACTCGAAACTCAAAACAGTGGCTGAGGCATCATGACAAGCATTGGCATGTTTACATCCTGCCAGGATGGCATCTAGCGTTTCTTGTCTCTGCCATTTGTAAGTTCGTTCAGTAGCTGTGGTCTACTAAAAGCCTCAAAGGCATCAGGGCTAAAGTGGGGAAAACAAAGACGCAAATCTTTAAGACATTTTTTTCATCCATATCCAATTCCTATTATTTTCTCCTCTTCTAATCGCTAGGAAAGCAGTAAAGACTTACATCGCTTCTCTTGTTGCCCTTTGACTAAAAATTACAACCAAAAGCCGCACAATGTGGCATTGTATCAGTATTTTATTTTCCAAGTTGTGTATTCAGAGTTGTGTTGTGGTAAAAATAGCAACAGGTAGCGCCAGTAGCTTACCGAGTGCAACCATTTTAGGTCATCAAAATAATGGCGCCCCCTCCATAATCCAAAATATTCATGAAACAATGTGGGTTTTTTAAATAACATAAGTCTTTTATGGGTTTTCTACTATATATTTTAGTAAAAGACATTATTTAAGTTATATAAGCCAAACAAGTCTTAATACCCGGGATACCCTTTAATTTGAACTGTGCTACTGCCTACAGAGGATATTGATGTGATTATCTGTGTTATCTGTGGCTGGCTAAGATGACACACTTGCGGAATGTGGGAATCCCATGGATAGATCGTCCAGGTGACGTCCCGGAGCTCTGGCTGCGTCCAGAGAGTAGACTGTCTGTCTCAAACTGGAAAGTTCCATCACAGTCATCTGGAATATCAAGGAATTCACCATCGCTCCACACCTTCACACTCCCATCCATTGTCTGATATTTGATCTCTATGGAAATACTTGTCTGAAATACAAAATGTAAATAAACAAATAAATAAATAAAATAACTGAAAAAGTTCAAGTAAACTTCTGAATAATATAATATAATGTAACATAATATAATATAATAATATATACATTTATTATCTGTTATTAAATAAATTTAAATATATGTCTTATTGTGCATTTTATTTAAAGTAAGTTCTGCACAAAACTGAAATGAATTACTAAGTAAACACCAACTAGTTCATAAAGACATAAAGATACTTGTCTAATCCTGACAAAGAGAGCGATAAGGTTTAGGGTTAGGTGTTAGAGTTAAGTGTTAGGGTTAGGGTCATGCTAACCCGTGTGGCAGTATCAGTCTGTCAGCATCAGTTAACCTTTCCTTCTCATGTTTACAAACTCATTAGAAGGAACAAGAAACAATTTAGCCTCAGTCCAACTTATCCCTGTCAACAGCCTGATGGTCACTTTTCCCAAGGGCACGTCATACAAAGTAGGGAACTTGAGCCGTGCTGCAACTTTACTTAGATATTACCCATGCTTTAATTAACCAAGAGAGATTTCAAGCTTTCCTGGTGTCTCATCTCAAAAGAAAAAGAATAAATACATAAAAAAGTGTAGGGTACAAGTGAACCATCAAGGACTAAGCATGAAGTAGTACAATTTATTGCTTTCATTATATAAAAGATGTGTTTTTGATGCAAAAATCATAGAAATGTTACAAAAATTGTAAGTATTGCTCTGGGTCAAGTATGAAATAGGTAGAAATGGAGGAAAAACATCTGATATAGCATTATTCAATACTATGCAAATAGTTTAGACTGACTTTTCCTGGTAATACAGCCGACAGAATGTGTGTTATGGCTCTTCTCGTTTTAGCAAATTTGTTGTTTTCCTATCCACAGTATTTTAGTTCACTTTCAGGAAGCTTCTATTCAGTGTCCTGGAAAAGTAATGAATGGCACTGCATTGCCCTAAGCAAGATAAAATATGACCAAGACCAGCCAGTGATCAACTATGCGTAGTGTTGCATAACAGCTTTGATGTTTTAATAATAACTCATTCCGTGCTGCACTGTGGAAAAAAAAGTCAACAAGTTTTGAGTAGCATGAAGGGGATAATGACAGAGTTTTCAGTTTAAAGCATATAATTTGTGGAAGACCAAAATTGAACACATTTAGGCAAATGGAAATTATGGATAATAATCCACTTAGCTCAAAAATGTTTGAAAGGAGCAATGACCAAACAATTTTACTGGTAGGATTTTGGCTGAAATTGCAGCAGCTCAACAATCAAAGGAGTCTTAATGGAGAAAATAATTTTAAAATAACACCTCTACCTAAACAGTGAAATTTTATGATCAAGCAATTAAGGTCAGACTTTATTTTACGGTCCAATTCTCACTATTAACAAACCATTAACTATGACTTCTTCCTCAGTAAAGTCTTAATGTCCTGCTTATTAATAGTTAATAAGGTAGTTGTTAAGTTTAGGTATTGGATAGGATGTAGAATATGGTCATGCACAATATGTGCTTTAAAAGTGCTAATAAACAGCCAACATGGTAATAAGGCATGCTAAAAAGCAACTATTTAACAGTGAGAATAGTCCCTACACTAAAGTCTTATTGTACCACAATTAATTATCCTGATGCATAGAGATGTACAGCACCCATACAGAAATCAACCTACGCATGATGGATGGTGGATATTACAGAGAGAGAGAAATAAAGCTGAATAGCCTCTGAGTAGACACGTAACCATGACAACAATGTTTTTGTGCAAGTTTTGCAAAACCAGCCCCCTGTGGTGAAATACGTGAATGGATGTTTTTGTGTGTGGGTTTGTTATATGGAAAAAGAGCATTTCTGATCTGTCAGACCAGAACATAAACATGCACTGCCTGCGATCCTCACGTCTCACCCGTATGGCTGTGTTATTGTCGTCAATAAGAGTGTCAGACACCTCCAAGTGACCCTCCTCCACCACCTTCTGCAGAACCATGCGGAAAGTGCCAATTAACCTGCAAACACAAAAAGATCGGTCAGACAGCTGTGTTAAATAACAATCTAACACTTCCCTTCACTCACTTTGGTCTGGACCAATGTGCACTGAACTTATAAGGGTGGTTTGGTCACAGTGAGGCAGATACACTGTGACAGCTACAAAGAGAATGAAAGCAACACTGTGAAACACACACACAGATTGGTATTCTATCATTATGGGGGCATTCTATAGGCAATATGGTTTTTCTACCATACAAAGTGTATTTTCTATCTCCTTACCCTAACTCTACACCAAAAACCCTATTTTAATAACCCTAACAACCCTACTACTACTAGTACTACTAATAATAACCCTGCCTCTCACAGAAAAAAAATCTGCATTCTAGATTTTCAAAACACTTCATTCTGTATGATTTATAAGCTTGTTTCTTCATGGGTACCTAAAAATGTCCCCATAAAGACAAAATTTACTGGTATTACTATACTTGTGGGGACATTTGGTCACCCTTTCAAGGAAAGTCTATTCACTCGGCAGCCATATTTGCAACGTCTGAGGCAGCTCATACAAGACAAAGACCTATCTAAATGAATGGGGGAATCCTTAAATCTCAAAAACGGCTCGCTGAACTTGCAATTAAATGACATATTTCAAATAAGCAACAAAATCTGAAATGAACTGCCAGGCAAATGTTGTTTCTAATGCTCAAATAGCATTTAACAAGCTTATTTTTCAGGCTAGACCAGCCAATGTGCAAAAAAGTCTTTGTATTTCTATAGCCATTGCCATAACTGTTCGTGCTGCCTTAAAATCTTAAGTTTATGCAACTCAAATATCCATGTTTTCATGTAGCACAACTTAACATTTCATGTTAACTAAACTTAAAATTTTAAGTTGAGCCAATTGTTTTTTTTTTACAGTGCATGATTAATTATAATATTGTTCAAAAGTTTAAAGTTCGTAATATTTTGGTCACACTTTATTTTAAGGTCCAGTTCTCACTGTTAACAAACTACTAAGTATGACTCAGTAAACTCCTAATTACTGCTTATTAATAGTTAGTAAGGTCATTGTTAGGTTTTGGTACTAGGATTTTGGATGCAGAAAATGATCATGCCGTATACTGTTTTCTATTTTTAATGTTTTAAAATGTAATATATTCCTTTAAAAATCCTTCATAATTCATTCAAATACGCTGATTTGGTGCTCAAGAAAATTTCGGTAACACTTTCGTATAGGGACGAATTCTCACTATTAACTACTTACTTATTAGCATGCCTATTATTAACATATTGGCTATTTATTAGTACTTATAAAGCACCTATTCTCTGCATGACCATATTCTAGATCCTTAATCCTGCCCAATACCTGAATTTAACAACTACCTTACTAACGATTAATAATAAGCAAATTAGGAGTTTATTAAGGCAACAGCCTTAGTTAATGGTTTGTTAATTGCAAGAAAATAAAATAAACCGTGACCAAAATTTCTTATTATGATCACACTTGAAAATGGTTGTGTTTCTTATATTGTGGAAATAGTAACATTTTATGAAAACCATGATAGATTTTTTTCCAGGACTTTTTGATAAACAGAAATTGAAAAAAATATCAGTTTTTATTTCAAGGATATCTTAACAATTTAAAAGTCATTATTGTCATTTATAATCAATTTAGTGTGTCCTTGCTCAATAAAAGTGTTCATTAAAAGCATTATTTAATTTATTTTTAGTTAGGAAAAATATACTGAGTGCATATTTAACAAAATTGGTTAAAGAAAAAAAACTAATTGGAAAAATATTAGTAAATTGGATGTATTGCTAAAAAACATACTTATTATACAAAATTAAACTCTATGAATCATGTAAACATATTCCAATAAAAAGGATTTCAAGTTTAAATGTTTATTACAACAAAAAAGCTGCAATCACTCCCAGCCACACAAACACACACTTTTTATGTAACCACACTCTCTGTTATGAGTTTAGAAGCACACAGACACACAAATCATAACATTAGAAGATGAACAAACACATGGGAGATAGTGATGTGCCTTTGTTCTGACTGTTAACTCAACTCTCTGTGTTAAAAGTGACAGGCAGTGAACCAAAGCAATCCAAAGCTGTGGACTGACCAATTAAACGCCACATGTAGTTAGCTTACACACACTCTCTCTTGTCTATTACTGCATCACTGTCAGGAAGAGAAAGACAGGCGCATCTATCCATGTAGTCAGGGAATATGATGAGAAAACCCATTAAACGGCTAACACTTTTAGCACCTGCCTCTGAGCTACAGCTACAGCTTTTGGATGTGAAATGACACACTCAGCACTACTGTTCATCCAGAGGGACTCGATAAAGGAAAAAAGACCGTTGTGATTGATATGTGCCCAGTTCAGTGGTGAAATAACTGCTTTGTGACTGTCAGTGAACTGCACGCATCCACGGGTGAATAATTCACTGATCCTGGATCAGGTTCTGGCTCCTGATCAACTTTTCTAAAGACCCCACATACATTATTGATCTTCTGAACAAACAACAGACAATTGACTTTCATCTGCTCCATAATTTACTGCGCCCTGCCTTGTCAAGTCACTAGCCTTTTGTTGCAGAGGTCAGAACTGGAGAATTCACAACCCTTTGACTAACTGTGTGTGTGTTTAGCAATGAACAGCTAAAGATAAAATATCCATCAGCCTGCAGTACTTTTACAACTAGACCATGTATGGGACTTCAAATGCACATATCCATATTTCCTGAGGTAAAATAAAATGAACATGTTTTTCAAATATTTTTGTTTTTCCATATTGCTTTCCCACATTTTTTTCATGCTGAAACTAGTGCTGTCAAAATTAGCAAGTTAACGTATGCGATTCATTTTTCCAGTTTAACGGCGTTAAAAATATTTAAGTGGAGCCAACCCAATCACAACTGCTGCTTCTGTCTCTTTTTTCTTGACAAAAATCACGAATGATTCACGCAAACATAGATGCATATGAAAGTAATCTTTAGCAGCTAAGATGTCAGGAGTGGTGACAACTACTATGTTTATTATTACATCTAACAACAGAACAACTCAATTGCTTTGAATACATTCTTGTTTTCCCCTGCTCCAGCGTCAAAACAATGGTGGACAGTTCACAGCTCACTCAGACGGCTGTGTCAATCAACTATTGTGGGAGCAGCCTTGGTCTGTGTGACGTCACACAGCCAAAAATCAGAGAATGCCTTGATTTAAAAAAGGGGATATTATTTAGAGTGATTAAAAAAATACAGCTGGGTGGATCTTTATTATCATTATTATCATTACCGTTATCGATATCATTATTATCATATGGTTGTGTACACACACTGCCAACACACATTTATGTTCAAACAACATGTAAAAGTGAATTGTACATTCGATGACCCCTTTAAGACATGAAGTGAGTCAGAAAAGGCTGAAGAGAAAATATGACGAGTGTCAGATCCACATCACATTCAGCAAAGGTAGCTCTTAAAGTAACAGCAGCCAAAATAACCTAATGACCCTGCTGCTGTGATGTCTGTTAATCAAAGAACAAAAGAAAAGAGGAAATCAGTAACTTTTATAGCTTTAGGGATTCATCTATATTTAGAGGTTTTTTTTTAACTTACATATATTTTTTAATTTCTATATTTCCCACTTGCTGAAGGGCACAGGTAGCTAAATATGACATTTATTATAATGGGTTTATATAATGATTGTTTTACGTTCACTTGAAGTGGTTGTTTGTGATATTAATAAATGTTAAAAGTGGAAATGTTAAAATCTAGCTCTCTGTAATGCTGAATGGCTGTAGTCAATGGTTTAATATTTTTAATTAATTAGTTCATTTTTGTAAATCAATTGAGAGCACTAACTGAAACCAATTTAGACTTACTCATATGATACTCTCAAGCTGACTCCTAATAATTTGTGATCTGATGTGTGCTCTAAATGATAAGTGTAACCAGTCTTGACTTTTTTTTACTACCTTACTGTTTTAATATTACATTTACTGTTAGTGTGAAGGCCACAACCACTACAGACATTAAGTAGGAAAATTACCATTTCTTCTGTTGAAAATGGGAAAAAATAGCTCACAGCAGGGACATATCTAATACCAAGGAACTGCCGAGCAGGAGTTTCACTTCGTTAGCATGTAATATAATGAGTGGCCGTGTTGGAGCCAGAATTTGACGTTTTTCTGCATATCCACTGAAGTTGTCATCGGCAGCAGATCCTGTTATAAAGCAGCAGTGCTCTCTCTCCTGCACAGCTCTCTCTTCCAGTTATATCACTAAATTAAATTCATGAAAATGCAGCCCAACTTCTGATACATGTCCACTGATATAAAAAAAAAACATTACTTTGGATTCAAACCCAGTCTTACTTCTATACTAATTCCCCACTACTTTTTAAAACACAGTGACAATTTAAAACATTCATACTTCTGTTAAAAAAAAAACTATTTTTCTTCATTACATTAATTTAAAATAAAGTTTTACATTTTAAGATATTTTAAAATGTAATTTGTTCATGTGATGGCAAAGTTGAACTTTCACCAGCCATTACTTCAATCTTTAATGTCACATGATCCTTCAGAAATCATTCTTATATGCTGATTTGGTGCTCAAGTATCACAAATATGATGCTTTGATAAATAAAGCACAAAAGTGCAATTATCTAAAACAGAAATCTTTTGTAACATTATAAATGTCTTTACTGTCTCTTTTGAGTTATTTGAATTCTTCTCATATTGACTTTAATTGTAGGACGAAATCCTATTAATGCCTTTGCAGAAATCTCCAATGTCACCACCTGGTGGTCAGTTGGTCATAAAATAACAATGGCACTGTTGAATGAATCTTTCCAAGGCTAGGAAATCTTCATCTCTAATGTATAACGTTAAAGTCTTGCATAAAGAAGATAGAGTTTCTGAGCTACACATGGGTCTTACACCTGGTGTTTTGTCTTGATCTACTGAGTTTGCAAAGCTCAGGATATCACATGGTGTTTGTCGATACAGTCAGCTACAGTACGTAATGCATATGATGGATAGAAATTACACCTGTAAATAACAAACAAATAGCTAATGAGCTGCGTGGTTAACATATGTCACAGTGGCACATAAATTATTCAGCAGATGCTTTTCTTATACATTCACAGGTGTCATTCAGATCACAATGGACGTCTGTGAACTCAAAACAATGCCTATGATAACACAAAACAAAGCACTGACCATTAATTGCACGCCATAATTAAATTAACTTAATAGTCATGGTAGATTTTTCTACTGGCACTCACAACAGCTGTTGACTTATTTAGTCACGTAAATGTAGCCATACCGGTTGAAATGGAAGTGACTTAGATTGGAAGAGACATCAGACTCGCTCACAAGCAAGAGTGACAGAGACTCTGTTAACACCACTGCAACCTATCATCTCAAATCAATCTGCAATATGACGTATTCTAGTGAAACGGCACGATGTTAACCATACGTACACCCGCACACACATACACACACTGATGTCTGCCTCAGCAGGAGTGTCACACCTTTCAGGGCACAGAATTTACACGTCATTCAGTGAAGAACAGCTATTAATGACTGTCAGCCTATCCGCCAGTGAGGAAGACAGTGGACGGAAACACACCACAGCACTTCTTCAGAAAAAGAGCAGTGGGGAAAATTTTTACAGGCTGGCTGAAGACTGACAGGTACAGGTACAGAAAAAAAGACTGCATCCCATCAAGTTTCTAGAAAGTACTGTAACCAGAACTGATAGGGTCGATCTCTATCCTGTGTCTGCTCTCTCATTCATATCTCATGAATGTTATAAAGCATACATCAGAATTTATATTATAAGAAATGTAATCAACTATAAATTAAAGTGGCTTTTATACTGATACTCTACTAAGCAAGAAACTAATAAAATATTATAATAATATTCAAACTTCTTATTAATACATTAATAAACATGAAGAGAAACATTCAAATCGTATATAAAATCATTTTTAAAATCTAAAAATAAACACACACACAAACACATAAAAGTGGGATTAGTAAGATTTTTTTTATGTTTTTTTAAAGATGTTTCTTATGCTCATCAAAGTTCCATTTATTTGACCATAAATACCAAAAAAAATTAGTATTATGAAATATTGTTGCAATATCAAATAACAGTTTTCTATTTTACTATATTTTAAAAAATAATTTCTGAATTTTCATCTGCTGTTACTGCTGTCTTCATTGTCACATGATCAGAAATCATTCTAATATTCTGATTTATTATCAATGTTGGAAACAGTTGTGCTGCTTAATATGGAATTTTCTGAACCTGTGATACTTTTGTTTTTTAGAATTCTTTAATGAAAAAGCATTTATTCAAAAATATAAATGTTTTCTAACAATATAACTCTTTACTATCACTTTCTATCAATTTAACACATCCTTGCTGAATAAAAGTATTAATTTCTTTTAAAGAAAGAAAAAAAGAAAAAAAAAACAAACTTTGAATGTTACATTGTTACAAAAGAAAAAAAATGTTGTTTGTTTCTGTGTTTTGTTTTGTTTTTCCTTTTATTCATCAAATAATCCTGAAAAAGTATCATGCAGGTTCCAAAAAAAATTAATAAACTAAAAAAAAAGCTGTAGATCTGTTTCCAACATTGATAATAAATCAGCATATTAGAATGATTTATGAAGGATCACGTAACACAGAAGACTGGACTAATGATGCTGAAAATTCAGCCTTGCATCACAGGAATAAATTATATTTTAAAGTATATTAAAACAGAAAACCACTATTTTAATTTGCAATAATATTTCACAATATTACTGTTTTTTCAGTATTTTTCATCAAATAACTGTAGCCCTAGATGGAAAGAAAAGACTTCTTTAAAACATTAAAAATCTTACTATAATATACTACAATACTTACGTACTATAAAATATATATATTGACAGCTCAGTTGCAGGCCTTGCGGTTGTTTGTTATATATATATAATTAATATACAGTTGATCGCAAAGCCTGCAACTGGGCTGTCAAAACAGATTAGGAAAACCAGCATCACAAAAAGTTCAGTAATTATGAGTTATGAGGTCCTATATGGTCAGATGGAAATAACAAAGACTTGCTGCAAAACAAACAAGCTTTAGTTTGCCGAAGAGAATATTTAAATAACCAGTGCTGTGTTGCTGGAGTTTGTTTGGAGACCACAGTTTGAAGCCTTGAATGTTAATTACTTGAACTAAATGAAAATATATTTAGGCTTTTTTTATAGCCTCGCTTCACTCAAAATCTTCTTTAGACTTCAATAAGCCTTGCATATGTCTTGATTATATTGTATTTCCTAAATATAGCCTTTTAAATCGATACATGTATGTGTCAATAAATCTCTTTTAGCTGATCTGATTTTGCAGAGCAAATGTATTGGATTCTCATACCTGTTAGTGAAGACTTTGCTGTAATTAAACACTTGGATCTCCAGCATCTCGTCGCCGTCCACCTGACTCCCGATTGGCCAACGGAACGCCTGGAAAACAAACCAAACAAAGACTAAAATCAATCTGTTCAATCTGTTTAAACAGACTGTAGACCTTTCCATGCTAATTATCTACACTTTATTGGGATAACATAAAATCCAAAAGAGCACCACAAATGCACTATTATGTAGACTGTAATTTATTTTTATATCAAACCAAAACAACCCAATTATCTGAATCATTATTGGCATTCCAGTAAAACCCTAATCTGACTTAAAAAGGAAGTGTTCTGCAGGAAATCATTAACGACACAACAGAAAATAAACAGCTGAATGTTTTCAATACTGTGTCATGCTTGGTGATCCACGAAAGCTTGTTTACGCCTCAGAGGACAATATAAAAAAGGTAACTGTGAGATTAAGTTTAAAATAACTAATAGTCATACTGTGAGATATAAAATTGCAATTGTGAAACTGCCAGATAATTTTCACATCTATAAACATAGTAGTATGGTGCTTTATTATTATTAATTACCCATTTTTGTCTATTATAACCAAATTCTGTCTAAATACACTAGTCACTGGCCATTCACTTGTCATTAACTTCCCAAACTTTATTATGGATTTCAGTGTGAATATTATATAGCATACTGAAGGATGACCCACTTGCATTCCCTTTTAAACTAATTGTTGCAATCTATGACACCGCGGGAGTCTTTTATGGCGCTCAGGCTCTTAACAGTGGGATGATGCATTAGCTTTCTCCTGATCCCAGAACATGGACTCCCATCTGCCGCACTGATCTATACAGACAAACGGGCTGCCCCGAGGGCTGCTGAGGCGTTCTGTTTCACCGCGATTATGGAGAACAGCGGTACTCCACTGCCAGGCTGTGGGACCACAATGTTTCTTGCCAAATGAATCAGTGCAGTGCTGAGACTGGCCAGGATGCTCTGACTAGGGGAATGAGATTTGTTGTTTGTGTGGATAAAAAGTCACCGAGGCCATGTGCAGGTAAATGCGGTTGTCACTTCTGTTTAATCCTGTTTTGAACACAGAGTTTGGTTATTTACAGGAGTGACAACCGCATTCGACAGGCAGATTAAGTCTTGAAAAATTCAAGAAGTGATAACGACATGTCTACAAAACTGAACACTACACATAGTTGTTAATGGCACTATTAAAAGCAAATCAGGGATGTTTGTTTCTGGTGTGAACAAATCAAATTCTGAAAAACAAAGTCAGAATTGCGTGATATAAAGTCAGAATTTGACACAACTGTAAGTTTATATCTCGCAATTCTGACTTTTTTTCTCAAAATTGTGAGATATATATTCAGAGAATGATTATATTTATTAGAATTGCGAGTTTATCCCCCAGTTTCACAAAGGCTTAAGCCTAGTCCTAAACTAAAATGTATCTTAAAATATATCAGTGCCTTTGTTTTCTTTAGATGGACACCAGTAATGTTTTTTTTAAGACACGTTTATAAAAACTACTTAAATGTCCTAATTGAACTATGGCCTAATCCTGGCTTAGTCTAAGCCCTGTTTGTGAAACCGGACCTATATATATCACAATTCTGACTTAAAAACTCAAAGTTGTGTGTTATAAATTCAGAATTGTGAACTCATTTGTGAACACACAATTCTGAGGAAAAAAGTCACAATTGCGAGTTTATCTCACAATTTTGACTATTTCTCACAACTGCGAATTTGTATCTTGCAATTAACTCAGAATTGCGTGTTTATATCTCACAATTGTGACTTGTTTTCTCAGAATTGAGATATAAACTTATAACTGACTTTATAACCTGCAACTGAGTTTTGAGAAAAAAAAGTCAGAATTGCGAGTTTGTATCACACAATTCTGAATTGTGAGATAAAAAGCCACAATTCAGAATTGTGCCTGGAAAACAAACCAAACAAAGACTAAAATCAATCTGTTCAATCTGTTTAGACAGACTGTAGACCTTTCCATGCTAATTAGCTACACTTTATTGGGATATAAATAATATAAAATCCAAAAGAGCTCTAGCACCACAAATGCACTATTATGTAGACTATAATTTCTTTTTATATCAAACGAAAACAACCCAATTATCTGAATCAATATTAGCATTCCAATAAAACCCTAATCTGACTTAAAAAGGAAGTGTTCTGCAGGAGATCATTAACGACACAACAGGAAATAAACAGCTGAATGTTATCAATACTGTGTCTGAATTGTGAGATAAAAAGTCACAGTTACCTTTTTTTAGATAGATAACAGTGTTTGCCATGTTCTAAAAGCAAAAAATAGCTTAGAACTAAAATTAATTTGATTATACAACTAAGGAGCTAAATCTGCCTTTAAACCTAAAACGAAGATCTAACATTTATTGTCATAATTACCGACATTGACTGATTTAATTGCAATAATTTTTTTGGCCCAGCCCTATGATACACTAAGGAGTGAATGATATGAGCACAGCATGATCACAAAGATATCACATGATACACGTAAAAATTATTTTGAGATGGCTACAGATACAGATATTGCAGATATTATTACAATTAACAAAACATAGCTTAATGCAATTTATTGCCTTGATGGAAAAGCTGAATTTTCAGCAACAGTGTCACGTGATCCTTCAGAAATGTCAGAAATTTGATGTGGTGCTCAAGTAACAAAAAATATTTTCACTAAGAAAGAAAATTCAACAGTATTCGCATATTCACATTTCAGGGAGGATTCTTTAAAGTTTAAACTGTGTATGTGACCAGAGACACTAGAGAAAAACAAGTCTGCAGTAGATCCAATGCCTATTTCCATTTCTTTTTAAAAAGCAAACAGATATTACCCTGTAACAAAGAGCAAGTGGAACAAATATGAAATACAACATAATAAGGACACTAGTTTCATCCGTGTGCAGAAATGATTAGATGAATCCGTGCAGATGGAAAATAATTGTAGCTAAAATTACCTAGACGGCTCCTTGCTGACATTTTAATCTCAGAAATATTGTGTAAGAAGGATACCTACATCCAACTGCGATACACATACAGTATATTTCAACCAAAAACTGCTGGTTTACAACAGCTTGTTGTCATAGTGCTATGGAAATGAGGTTTACACAAAGAAATAACTTATTTAAGAATCTAAGTGAAATATAATGAAAAACGTTTTTGTTGAGCTTTGTTGTCGTACATGGGATGCTGTTATTAACCACATACACTAACACACACACAACAGCGAACTTCTGTAAACAGGACACCCACAGTCTTTAATTCCAAACACATTAGGATCATTTTTCTATTTGAACGTTATGGGTTCCCATCACAGTATGAGCAGTTAATGCAATGAGAGACACAACTGACACCAGAGAGGGAGAGATGCGTAGCCAAATGCAAACATCTGAACAATTTATAACACTGAAGGGAAAAACTGGAACACGGGAGGGTCTTAAAAGGAGTCATATGGCATGTATGGAAACTGTGAAGTCATGTTGAACATGAAAGGCTGAAGGGAGCATGTGTGCGAGATTTACTAGAAGAAACCGCCTCCATTCACACTTGAACAGCTGCACAGACTGCAGCACAGGTCTATATGCTAAATCTACAGAGAGGAGCTGCTGATGGAGTACTGCAGGAATTGTGCGCTTTGCTTAGCTTCACCGTCTGAGCCAAATACCCACGGGGCAAAGTCCAGCCAAGCAAAATGAGGATTTTCCCCTCAAATCCCCCAGCTCCAGTGCAGCATCTATATTCACTCCCACAGACGGTGTCAAATATGAGGAAGAATAAACAATAGGAGATGGAGTTGCTCATTAGAGAGAAAGGAATAGCTGGCAGCGAGGGCTTATTTTAAACTCACTCATCTCTACAATCCCTCGTGCATGTTTGGCCTTTAGTACGTTTATTAGAAAGCGTGAGGTGAGAGGTGGTTCTGAGAGTATGGGCAAGAATTAAGAAAATGAAGAGCTGAGATAAGGGTCATCTCTTTAAAATGCTTTATGCTCCCTGTGGATCTAAAAAAAAATCTGGAAGCTATTACAAATCACTACCATGACTACAAGCTGCATAAAGTCATACGCTTGAAACAAATCCCAACTATTATCACACAAGGATATCACTGAGAATTAAAAGCATTTTGTGAGATATTTAATCATACTTGAAATTGTCTGATGGGATATTAAGCTCATCACAAAACTAAATTAAAGTGCCCCTTCCATAAATATTACCTTTCATGCAATGTGTAACACAGCTCTAAGTCAATGAAAACATCCTGCAAGGTTGTAAATATGAAAGTGCTCCGTATAAAGTTATTGTCTTTCAAAAGAACGAGTCGATTTTGAGTCGTGTAAACGACATGCTTTACAAAAAATGTAGGACAATTTTGAAGTTGAACAACAAAATGAGATGGGAGGTTTTTTGACATACCCCAACTGTCTTGAAACGGAGTGCAGAGTATGAATGCGCATCACAGAGCTAGACAAGATGAGCATTTGTGGTTAAAAAGTGTATAAATAATTAATTTTTTATGACCGAAGAAAATGGCCGATCCTTACTGTGCGTTTCCACTACAGTGTCAAATCTGCGCCCAGTGCCGCTGGCAACGCTACAACGCCACAGCTTTGGGGCATGTGAAATTTAGGGCAGAGCATGCTTCTGAAAACAATATTTACACCTTGTTTGTGTTTCATCTTCTTTTAACCGTGATTTGCAAACTAAACACTAGCCATAGCTAGGGTGACCACCTGTCCCGCTTTGCGCTGTACCGCACAGCATTTCACCCCTTGTCCCGCATGTCGCATATTGAGAAAACGTCCCGCATTTTCATTAGTCCTTTGGTTTTTAATTACCATTTTAAGAAAACGTCCATGCGTTCTTTTGCCTTTGTAAGAAAGATTTTTAGTTCTTCGTTTTGCGGAGTAGTTTCTGCACAAAGGATTTGCGGACCTCATTAAGTGATCTAGCACCACCAATGGAAATGGTTGAGCATACACGGAAAAACACGATATTCTCCATTCCTTTTAACCAATTTTAAAAATCGAGGCAGCTTTCAGACGCGACTTTCTTATTTAAATAGTTCACTTGATGCGGTTTCTATGGCGTTATTTTAATTACTACAGAGCATTGTTGCAGTGCGGAAGCGCGTGAAAATGCGCAAGCACAAATTTCTTCTCTCGCAGGTGAATTCTCTTAATTGTCAAAAAAAAAAAGACGTGCTTTCGCTCGCTTGTATGTGCGTGCTCAGAAACATAAATCAGCGCATATGACAACGGATGTAATCAGTATTTACACAGCATAATTGTAGAAAATGTATCTATTTCAAATGTGTCCCGCATTGTCCCGCAAAATCACATCTATGTCCCGCAACAGATCTTTTTGCCAGGTGGTCACCCTAGTCATAGCATGTAATGAAAGCATGCAAAGTGCATTTACTTTTGCATGACTTTTTCAGTGAAATTTTTGCTTAAAATATGTGCAAAATATGTATTTATTTGTGTGTGTTGTGTTCGCTCCGAGCAGCTTGTAGGTCTCTGGCTAACCAACTAACAGCAATATATGTTTGCTCGCAATTGTCTAGAAATGTGTTGATAAATAGTGGATGTTTGTCGTTGTTAGGAGTTCTGATAAAGAATAGAGCAGTACATTTGTGTACAAACTGCAGTGCTTTATCAATACATTTCTGCGTTGGGCTAACGCACATACAATAGCCGTTTGGGTGTTTAATGTTATGGTGATGGGTGTTCCGTTTCCGACATGCGCTGCAGCAGATCAATCACAACAGACTGGGTCACCAATTACCACAGATTAGCTTCACGCAAAGGAGAAAATTAATCGTTGAGCGAATCGTTTGGGAGTCGTTGAGCCAATAAGGTAAAAATAAATGCATATTATAAAGACAATAAAAGTGTTTTTTGACCTTGTATGCATGTCAACCTGTTGTTGGGGACTCCCACAACAAAAATATGAACCTTTCATAATCCATATAGGGAAACTTTAATAGGGATGCAAAATACATTGTAGAGCAGTAATCGGCTGATATTAGAGATTAGTTTAACTTATCACTATCCGTGGATATTGGATATTTTATTGTGCTCATTTCCTGCATGTTTATAATCAGGCTCTGCCATCTTCCAATGTTTACTTAAAAGTTAATAACCTTGTTAAACATAAACTTCAGCAAATCTACTCTTTTTACTTCTTAAATAACATTATAATGTTGTGATATCTAAATGCATGTGTAGCATTTAAAATGTTTCATTTTAATTTCTTAGAGATTTTAACATTTTTTAACTACTGACATATTGTTATCAGCCAGAATCAGAATACATGATGCATACAACAACCAAAATACTGTGTGAAAATGCAAACAGCTGTGCATAATTCACACTGCCACTAATAATTACAAACAATATTAATACAATGAACCTGTGTCAAGTTGCAACAAACCTTTTACAATCATTAATAATACCCTTACAATTGCTGGCTATGAAGAGAACAGACTGGAAGGAATCACAGTGACTGTGCTCATAGATGCAAATCAAATGAGGGATACTTCTGAATTATCTTTGTGGATGATAAGGCCACTGATTAAGAAAATCATCTGCAGCTCAGAGATATTTTTGTAACAGCATTTGTAAGAAGGCTGCATTCATCAACATAAAGATGTACTGCTAGCTTACAGTTCCCCACCATGACTAATTAACCCAGGAAATAAAAATTAATTGGACAAAAATAGCATGGCACATTCTCTAACATAATGTTCTAAGCATACGCAACAGCACATTTTGTTAGATGCAAGGTTGAAACAGGAAATACAGTAAGAAAATTAAACGTCAAATTCAATATGTATCTTCCAAAACGTCTTAACTTGCTAAATTTACGCTATTTTAAGAATAGATGTTGTTTATGGAAAATTATAATTAAGAAAATGACTGCAATGTGTAGAGTCACACTTGACAATACTCAAGCTTATATAATTCTACATAAAATTTAACTTCATGCAGTCAGATTATTTGACGATCATTTCCCAAAATAAAAAGAAAATTCAGGACAGGTTATGGAATAATCCTGTTGGAAGCATTTTTCTGTCCAAGAATAAAAGACTTATCTCCCCATCCTGGTGCCACAAGCTTTGAGCTCAGAGAGCTGTGGCATTACGGATTCACTCAGTGTCTTGATTGACTGGATTCTGTGTCGCTAGAGATAACTCTGAGAAACAGAGTTCATTCTCAGTCTTTCCCCAACTCATACTCTATTTTTTTTTCTCTCTGGGATACACTACAGATGCACATAAACCAGAGAAACATGTCAAAAAAACATATTTCCAATATGTTTTCACAACAAAACCTGCCCAATTGCTACTTAAAAGTAGCCCAATCGAATTTGGTAGGGTAAAATACACGTTTTTTGGAGGGTTCCCCCAGTAAAATTTGCATTCCAGAGGATAAATATGAAGTTTTTGGGGTCTCTTCAACCCACGGACATTTGGTGATTTACATTGTGGCTGATTTACTGACAACGTACAAATTAAATCACAGACACAACATCTCTTTTCCATATGACCAGCGCAATCTACCAAGAGCAGCGCAAATTACTGCCTGCTTTAAGACATTCTTTTTTGGGGAGGTGCAAACACCAGTAACATGACAAGCATAAACGTTAGTAAATCACTTTGCATGATTCATCTCCTCCCATAAAAATTGTGTCTGAAAGGGAAACTCCTACAAATGCATATTCAATAAGGTCAGGTGCAAAAATACAGTAACTGTGTCCATGCCTTTTCAGTGCTAATTCTTCACTGTGCATCTCTAGTAAATCCTGACGGTACTATTTCAATGTGAATAGATGAGCACTCTGCTCCAGTGATGGTGAAGACGTGAGGTGATTTGAGTTTGGAATTGAGCTCTAAAAAAACTAAGAGCCGCCTCACAATTTAAATGCATGGAGAGTGAATTATTCAATGGCAAAGGATCACACGCTTTGACATGCCACATCTCCCTCCCCCTCATTTCTTCTCTCTCTTTTTGTCCGTGATTTAGATAAAGGAAAGATGCATGAACACTCAACTATTTCAGCGAAATCAATGCCTCACTATTAGGTACAAAATGTGCACTGGTCCTGACATCAAACCGCATCTCTAATCAGCCTGCTCAGTCAAGCCCCCTGGTGCTTTTCTTTCTCGCTCTCGCTCGCCCTTCCACTTTTCCTTCTCCTCCTCTCCTACATGTTCATCTGTCTCTTTCTCACATACTATACTGTACATCTCTTATTTTTCCTATTTCTTGCAATTTGAGTTACTGTATTTAATCTTGCTTCCATATTTAGCTTCCGATCTCCATAGTGTTTCATACTGTCACATGAAGTCGCTTCCTGACATTAATACAGCAAGTTGAAGCACTTTCTATTTTAAAATCCCAGTGTGCGGCCAACTCTCATGAACATTTCGGCTAATTAAGCTTATTAAAAACAGATTGTTTTGATTTACCGCAGTAATCCGGAATGATTTAATGTGGCCATTACTTCAGCATTCTTCTCTTTCTACACCATATGGCCTCACAGTGTGTGATTTCTCCTGCAGCACCTCAAACATCTCACTCTCTGCAGACTCCTCTAGGTGACCTCACTCACTTCTGAGTCACAGCAAGCTCATGTCTTCCCTTTTTTTCCTTACCACTGAATCTCTCAAGCATCTTAAGAAATAGAGACATGCATTTACATGCCTGTATATTGTTGTACAAATTCTAAAGACAGGGGGCAGTAATGTTAGACTTTATCAGAAGCCAGTAGCACAGTAGTGTGAATGCTGGAGATTCTGTACTGTACGACAATAAGGAAGATACATGCAAAATGCAAGCCTATTGTTCAACTGGTACACAAAAGTTTTGCATTGGATCACAGACAGCAGAGAAAAACAATGCAAAATGCAAATAAACAATTCAAATGTAACTAACCCCAGATGTACGTAATAAATAATAAGCTTATTAACATTTAAAAAATGAAGAAGAAAAGCAAAACCAGTTAAGAATCACTGCTTTACATAAGTCTGATCTCCTGCTTGATAGATTCACAGGTGCACTTTAAAACAACAAATCAAATTAATTTGTCACCTTTTCATTAGTGATCTGAACTGAAGGATTATCGTTTCTGTGCGCAACATTTGTTCACACTCCAAATGAAAAACACAGCATCTAATGTGAAATGTCAACATTTCACATTTCAGAGAAATGTCAGCGTGAAGCTTGTGGTTGAAAACTAAAACAGAAAGAATAATTACACTGACAAAAGAGAAAGACTGGTGCAATTTGGTGCTTCATTGAGCCATTTAGGAGAATGATCATACTGAATGAGATCTCCTGGTCATGATGAGACAATTCCCCATCAGCATAATGAGAAAGCAACTCTTATTTCTTCACTGAGACACTGATGCAGTATGAAAGGCATAGCTGAAGTTTTGTGACGGACATGGACTAGTGAAGGCTAGCTTTGCATGTTTCAGCAATAACGAGCACCAGGAGAGAGCCTTTGATTTAACAGTTAAATGCATGGGGGAGTAAATTCTGTTTGTGCATGTGAACATCCCTAAACGCATATGCATGCATTAATACAAACAGCAGCAGTGGTGTTATAACAGCATTTTCATGATCTCTTGTAGATGCATTTTTAAACAAAACAGGACTTGGGGACAAGCATTCATTTTTAAACATACTTTTATTGCCTTTGGTTATGTGATGTATTCTTGTGCAACTATGTCATCAAGTGTTCACTCATTAGCCTTCATAGAAAATGCATTTCACTAGGTGCATATTTTAGTCTTGGTATATCGTTATCTCCAACTTGTATTGTTTTATGCACCCCCACAGCTTCATCAGTGAATCTCAAGTACCCTTTCTTCAAAACAAATCCAGAAATATGTTCCTGCACTGATATTAAAGAAGTTTTTAAAGAAGAAACATTAACTATTACATTAAAAATAATTGACATTGTGAAAGAAAAACAGCTCACCACACAGCTTCTTCTGTATTTAATAACACATCCAAGCTTGTTTTTCTTCTACAAGGGCCCATCCTAGAGCAACTTTCTCTGAAAGAGCTAACAGCAAATGTATTTATAAATAAAATCCAGATGGCAAGTTTATACCATCTACCAATAAGTCAAATTTGTTCCACGTTTGGTGGAATATAAATAGTTCATGAACAAACATGAAATATCTGCCACAAGCGAATGCACTGGCATTCCTACAAATCTGAATGCTAAGTTATGATTTACAGGTTAAAAGACTTAGAAGTCCACCAAAGTGAAGTCAAAAACTTTCCTAACACTCACTGAAAGCTGTTTAAGAACTACCTGGGGTTCATGTTTCCCCGGTTGAGAAAAACTGTTTTAGACATTACAAGATTGCAAAGAAATTGCCTGCCACAGAGGATTCAGCAAAGTCTTTCTCCATCAATCACCCTCTTTTTCTTTTATAGTTCCCATTAAAATGCTAAAATACAAGCAATAGAATCTGTACACATCTAAACAGGATATTCTACCCACTGAAGTTTCATCCACCACAAAATGTGCCTTAACCAGCGCGAGCACCAAAGGTTCACATCTGCAGTTGTTAACAGCAGTTTCTTGCAGGACTCCTGCAGATAAAATCAATGTTTTAAAGACAGGCACTCCTGCAGAGCTGATGTAAAGGAGGGCAATTTTGCACATAGCTGCAGCAAGCGTCTGCTTTGAACCTTGTCTGTCCATCACAGTCAACATCAGGTTGCAGGCCTAAAGCAGTGTGCAACAGCGCTGCAATAATAAGCCATAACAACACACAGCATTGAGAAGTGCTTAGATGTTATTTATATTACATAAAAAGAAGAACCACAGATCGTGTGGAGAAAACCACGTCATTTCACTACAAGAGCAGAACGTATCCGGTTAAATTATGTACAAATTATGGATGTTTTGTCTTTGCTAGCGTCTGTGAGCTTGTTGAAGATAAAATAATAATTGCTCATGCATAAACAATATCTGGGTCCATTCTGATTCAAATGAATAGTCTATTTGAGAATGTACAATGAGTACAGCTGGCTAGAGCTCTGAAAGGTGTACTCAGCTGCACACTGCAGGATTAGAAAACAAGGCTGGCTTGTTTAGTTGTGCCGAGATAGTAAGACTGTGAGAAAACAAGTGGCGGGATACATGACCAAATGAGAAAAGCAGAATTTCAAAATGAATAGGGCAAATTCACTTAAAAGAACAGCCCACTCAAATATTAAAATCTGTAATCATTTATTCATCCTCAGAACAAGATTAAACAAATAGTTCACCCAAAAAAGAAAATTCTGTTATAAAATGAATTATGCACCCTCACGTCGTTCCAAACCTGTAAGATCTTCATTCATCTTTGGAACACAAATTAAGATATTTTTAATGAAATCCAAGAGCTTTCTGACCCTGCATAGACAGGAACGTAACTGCCACGCTCAAGGTCATCATGAATTTTATGATGCTACGAGAATAATTTTTGTGCTCAAAGAAAGCAAAAATAATGACTTTGTTCAACAATTTCTTCTCTTCTGTGTCAGTTGTCGCCGCACAGCTCTCGAATTTTATCAAATATATCTTAATTTGTGTTCCGAAGATGAACAAAAGTCTTAAGGGTTTGGAACAAAATGAGGGTGAGTAATTAATTAATGAATTTTCATTTTTGGGTGAACTATCCCTTTAATGAAACCTGAGTACAAAAAGACATTACATTAAGCAGTGGGTTTGGAAAGACACAAGAGTGAGAAAACTATGACAATAAAAAGTTTACATATACCTTGCAGAATCTGCTAAATGTTAATTATTTTACCAAAATAAGAAGGATCATACAAAATGCATGTTGTTTTTATTTAGTACTGACCTGAATAAGATATTTGACATAAAAGATGTTCACAAACAGACCACACGAGAAAATAAAAGTTGAATTTATAAAAATTACCCTGTTCAAAAGTTTACATATGCTTGATTCTGAATACTGTGTTCTTACCTGAATTATCCACAGCTGTGTGTTTTTTTGTTTGTTTGTTTGATTGTTTGTTCAGTGATAATTGTTTATGAGTCCCTTGTTCGTCCTAAACAGTTAAACTGCCCACTGTTCTTCAGAAAAATCCTTTAGGTCCGACAAATTCTCTGGTTTTTCAGCATTTCTGTGTATTTGAACCCTTCCCAACAATGACTGTATAATTTTTTCACACTGAGGACAACTGAGGGACTCATATGCAACTATTACAGAATGTTCAAGCGATCACTGATGCTTGAGAAGGAAACACAATGCACAGGCAGGGGTTGAAAACTTTTTGAATTTGAAGATCAGGGTAAATTTAATTTAATTTGTCTTCTGGGAAACATATAAGTATCTTCTGTAGCTTCTGAAGGGTAGTAATAAATGAAAAAAATATTATATTTAGGCAACATATAAAAAATGCACGCATCTTCATTCTGTTCAAAAGTTTACACCCCTGGCTCTTTTTTTCATTTTTCCTTCTGAAGCATCAGTAAATGTTTGAACCTTCTGTAATAGTTGCATATGAGTCCCTTGTTCGTCCTCATTGTGAAAAGATGGATCTCAAAATCATACAGTCATTGTTGGAAAGGGTTCAAATACACAAAAATGCTGAAAAACCAAATAATTTGTGGGACCTGAAGGA
>JAHKKF010516001.1:0-16495 GCA_019740295.1 Labeo calbasu
TTGTCATGTTAAACACAAATTAAGTCATTAAGTCATAGGCTGCTTTTTAGTTTATTTGCCGGCAGTTAAACTAAGTGAATAAATAAATAAATTAGCACGATAATATCGTGTATCGCGATCTCACAGGCTGATGATAGGACGATATGAAAATTGAGCATATCGTCCAACACTAGTGTTCGTGCTATTTAGAGGACTGTCCTATTAGCTTAGCAACATGCCAATGTCAAACTCTATCAGAATTAATTGTGATTCAAGCCGTGTACTTAAAATTCAGAGTATTATTATTATGATGCACAGAGTTGCTTTCTGTGTAGTGCACTTCAAGTAAGTCATTTATTTTGCAAGACGGCAGCTGACTATGTAGGCACTAGACTGCAATGAAGCTCACTATGGTTTGGTACAGTGCCACTAGGTGTTAACGCTAAGACTATGAAGATTTTATTGTGTGTGTGTGTGTGCATACTGATAAAGACAATGTGATTATGCATGCATTTGAAATGTCATAGAATCTATTGTTTTCAGATTTATTCAGCTCTCGTCTCATACCGACAGCCAAAAAAACACAGAACCACGGCCAGAGTGCCAAAATGGATTAATCACATACGCTAAATACGCTCTCTGTCATGAGAGAACAATCATTTGATTTAACAAGCACACTCACACCTTTGATGGCTGTATTAGGCAGGAAGAGCCCCTCCCAGTGTGGTGTAGGGTACCTAAAAGGGGGAGGAGATTCATTGATGTCTACTTGACCTGCCTGATTTACATATTCATGAAGAAATCTGAATAAAGCTGAACATTCTGACAAACAAACACACACATACGCACAGAAACTCAGCATGGGGTCTATCTAGATGATAGACAGCAACGCCTCTTGTTTCGCTGTTACTTTGGGAAATATTTTCCTATTTTATTGTTTTGCTGTTTCATAGGCGGTAGAAGGAAAACAAGCAAATGGTTTACTTTTATGGGCCATCAACAGCGGCAAAGCAGCGAATACCCTGTTCAGAGAATAAAACTTCATCAGCGAATATAGTGCCTGCAGAAATAGATTATTTCTAAGCATCTGTATTCGCAGCCATATGATAATGCAAATTCATGAGCTTATAAGCGTAACGATCGTTTCAAACTGCAGAATACGTCAGTCTGATGACTTATGTGCACTAAGGGTTTGAGATGTTAACTCTGGCAAACAGGAGATCTTAGTTTATTCTGTTTCATATGTTTTACACACAATATAAACATTTTCATATACTATCCCTATTACATAGCATGCCAGTTTGTGTTTTTTTGAACTAATATTCAGACAATGCTTTGAACTATGAAAGAGGAGGGGCTCGTTTGATGCAAATATATGTGGTTGAGGCAAAGAGGGTCTGTTGGAGTTTTCAATACAACAATAATAATAATAATAATTAATAACAACAACAACAACAACAACAACAACAACATTTATTTATTTATTTATTGAAACATTTTAGCATAGTAGGTCATGCATTTCTGGTACTGAACCTGTTATCTTTTCGTGTCTAGATCTTTAACCATTATGCCTTTTCACCCAGTGCCCTCATTTACACACTTTTAAACATGAACAGTGCCTGGGAGCAACCATTAATTAAACGTTTCTCAAGTTCCTAAAGTGTGAAGAGCATGTATTAAATATTATCAATGCGTAGTGTGTGTGGATACCTAAAAAAGTATCAGTGTGCGTTTCTGTGGATTATTAAACATCCCCAGTGGTAGATGATGCCCATCTCCTAAACACTGACGGATGGTGTTTTCTAAAATCCTGGAAACTGTCTTCATGCTATTTATTTATACACATTTTGTAAACATCATTTCATCAACATAATGAGCTGTTAGTTCAGTTTGCATAAAATCTGCATCACTCAAACATGCCAAAATTCTAAAAATGAAAACCTAAATTTGTCCATTCCGATATATTACAGTAAATAAATGCCTGTGCCACTAAAGTTGCTAAATGGAATTTCAAAAACAGTTAATGTTTCCTGAACATTCCCCCATCTGCCATTGGCTGCACACACAAATAGCCCCGCCCCAAACTCACCCCATTGATTAAACCACTCATTTTAAGTTGGGTTAAGCCAGGCTCACACTACAGGATTTTTAGCCCGATTTTGCCCCGATTTTCCCCTCCAGATTTTAAAAATCCTGTAGTGTGAGCCAGGCTTTAGTCAGAATATTCAAACAAACAAATCAATGGGTCTCATTCGCTAGTAATTGTGCGGACTATTTCATATTAGTATGCACAGGAGAACTTCTCAAAAAAATTGTCTGCCTAATTTAGAACACGTGTGTACACACATGAATTTGTTCTTAACCTTGCTCTAATCTTAATGATTTTATAGTATTCTATATAAGCGACAATGTGCCTGAGGTTAGCTATTTGCATAAAACACGCCCAAACCATCTCCATATCAGAAACTTCTGTACAACCTTTCATTTACACCGTTTCAGCGCTCTCTGCATACATATGACGTTCTATGAAGATGTGCTTTGGCCTGAAGCATGCGTAGCAAGATCCTCAAGCAGTGCCAAATGTGTCATTATCAAAACTAGTTCAAAAACAATAAACACCTTTGATACAGAACCAGATTACAGATTACTCATTAACCAGCTGTACATATGCATAGAAACCTTGCAGCTTTTCTTACTCTTTTACTGTATATGAAACATCTATGTATAAAATTTGCTCAAGGCCACCCAGAGTATGTCATTTTTGTGACCATGTGGTTTCAGTTGTTTCTACGTTTTTTTTTTTTAATTTTTTACTTTATTTTAATAATTTAGAATAAATTGTAGTATATAAGTTATTGGTACGTCATGGTTTGTTTGTGAAAGGTTTCACACAGATTTGTATTTATTTATTTATTTTGCGTACACATGCTTAGTGAATACGACCCAATGTTTTGATAGCAAAATCAACCTACATCATGAACGGCAGTGAAACAACTGTTGATCAGATTCTGTAGGTTTGTAAAGGTCAGCTGATACAGCCCATAATGCACTGCATGCTCATCTGTCAACACACACACACACACACACACGTAAACTGCACCATGTGTACTATCAGTGTTGTCAGGTCATGTGTGACAGGAAGCTATAGAGCCTGACATTACTGATCTCATACAGGTAGAGTGTGCGTGTGCAGAAAGCATCTGACCTGGATGCTTGGGGTTTATGCGGCCGGTGGGAATGTGTTTGTGGTTCAGTACAGTGATGCAGTTAGCTGAGGCATTCAGTTTACACACACAAGCTTACAATGCAGCCATGTAAGAAGAAAAAGTGCTAGTGTGAGTTGTTGTGAGAGAGAGAGACATTGACAGTGTTAGGTCAGTAACTCTACACATGGACAGTACACAAATGTGAATGCATTGCAAGTGTGCAGTCCCACTGTATGTCCCGGATGTATGTTCTTGCTTTACTCTGGCTGCAGCAAATGTCAGTACTCATTGGGTGCTAAGGTTACAGAAAATGTCTGTGACCCCAGAAGATATGGCTTGACAAGTATGGTTTTGTTTCCTGTGCTGACATATTTAATATGGATGGTGGTTCAAACTATATCAAAAGGCTTATTGGGCTTGTCCCTTTTTTAATAGTCAATTTTGTATTAGTCAGTTTAGAGCACAGCTGTGAACCATGATTGCTTGCTATTGCTTGTCGGTAGCAAGTGGTATTAGAGGGAGACACAATTTCATTCCAGGAGGCATTTTTATTGGACAAAAGTTTGTATATGCCTATTAGTCCAAAATGAGTCTTTTACTGTTATTTCCCATAAGAGAAAAACTATAGATTTGAAATCCGTAAAAACAAACAAACAAACAGACAAACACTGACTAAAAGCCAATCAAGTGATAATGTTTTTATGGGTCTTTAAATCACGTCCTAATTCAGTTCGATAACTTATAAACATGTTGACAGTTTAACCAACTTTAACTTGCTTATCAAGATTCTCTTTAAACTGTTTTGCTTTCATGACAATAGGTGACCTGAAAGAGAAGACAACAGTTTATGCCAGGGTTCTTCAGTTCAAGGAGGCCATGACCCACAAAGTTTAGTTCCAACCTTGATTAAACAAAAACCCATGTGCTGTAACTTTCAAGACCTGGGTCTAAATATGCCTCTTTAATAAATAGTAGGTTAACAACAGTATGTGAGATGAGTAGTATGTCAGAATTAATAGTAATCATAAAAATGTAGTCAAAAAATACATGGATGACTTTCAGTGTACTTCCAGTGAGATTTTGGTGTGCATCTCGCATTCTCACGCAGGTCATGGCTGTCCAGAAAAGGATTTTAATAATAGCCCTGGTTTATGCTAATGTCTGCTATTGGGCCAGTGGTGGCAGGACTTAGAATGAAGAACATACTTGCTTTGCATTAAGAGTAATGAATTTGAACGCAATACCGTGTAAAATCACACTTGAGTGGCTAAATGTGTTTGCATTCACATACTTATTTATGCCATCTCCTAAACACTGACGGATGGTGTTTTCTAAAATCCTGGAAACTTCTTCATGCTCTTTATTTATACATATTTTGCAAACAACATTTCATCAAAATAATGAGCTGTTAGTTCAGTTTGCATAAAATCTGCATCACTCAAACATGCCCAAAATTCTTAAAACTTAAAACCGAAATTTCTCCATTCCGAAATGCTAAATGGAATTTCAAAAACAGTGAATGTTTCCTGAACACTCCCCCATCTGCCATTGATTACACACACAGATAGCCCCTCCCCAAACTCATACCATTGGTTAAACCACTGCCATTATGACGGATTAGTAAGAGGGCCCTATTTTAATTTCTGAAGCGCATGGCGCAGGTGCATTTACGGCGTCTTTTCCTATTGAATCTTTTCCTAGTTTAACAACGGAAAAAGGGTGCGTGAGGTGCAAGTGCATTTGCAATTAAAGCAACATAGCGCTGGATGTGAAAATGATAACTGCGTCAGGCTAAAACTAGCAAAAAACACTTGTGTCGCAACGGGTGTATAATAGCGCCCAGAATGTTCAAACAAACAAATCAATAGGTATCATTCGCTAGTAATTGCGTGTATTATTTCATATTAGTATGCACAGGAGAACTAATCATAAAAATGTCTGTCCAATTTAGAACACGTGTGTACACACATACATTTGTTCTTAACCTCACTCTAATCTTAATGAATTTAGAGTATTCTTTACAAGCGACGATGTGCCTGAGGTTAATCATTTGCATAAAACACACCCAAACCATCTCCATATCAGACATTTCTGTGCAACCCTCCTTTACACCATGACTTCACACTCTCTGCAAACATGTGATGATCTATTAAGATGGGCGTTGACAAAAGTGTAGTTGACAAGTACACGGATGACGTACTATGTCTATTCTGAAGTGTGCATCTCACATTTTCATGCTGGTCGTGGCCATCCAGAAATGGAATTTAATAACAGCCCTAGTTTATGATCATGTCGACTAATGGGCCAGTTGTGGCAGGACTTAGGATGAAGAACATGGCTTGCGTTAAGAGTTATGAATTTGAATGCAACAGCGTGTGAAATCACACTTGAATGTCTATAAGGTTTGCATTTACATACCCATATAGACTTAGCTTTCGACTAGGTTTTGTGTTTTAAAGATTGACTTCATTTTGCATTCTTTTGCTTTGCTTCCACACAAGAATTAGCAGAAGCTGATTCACTGACCTGTGGGACGAATTAGATCAGAGGTCTTCAACCTTGCTAATGGAGATCCACTGTCCCGCAAAGTTTTAGTCCAGCCTGCTTCAAAATACCTGCCTGTGATTATCAATTGTTCCCGAAAATCTTGATTAGCTGGTCCAGGTGTGTTTGATAACCTAAACTCTGCAAGATAGTAGGTCTCCAAAAGCGGGGTTAAAGACCTTGCCATTAGATATTAATGGAGCGTCATCTCTTCTGTACAGGAATCTACACAGGAGTGTCCAACCCTGTTCCTGGAGGGCCACCTTCTAGCTGAATTTATCTCCAGCCCTGATTAAACACACCTGAATGAGCTGATTAAGGTCTTCGGGATTAGCAGAAACTTCCAGGCAGGTGTGTTGGAGTTAAACTCTGCAGGATGGTGGCACTTCAGGAGCAGGATTGGACACCGCTGGCTCAACATATCCTAATGACCCATGCTGTATTGCACAAATGATTTCTGCCGCATACTGACCTTTAGTGACCTTTCAGGACAGCTTATCTTACTGTGCAGAGGAGCACACGTGTGCTCTCCAAAGCCAGCGGGAAAAAAGGGGGATGGGTCACAGAGAGTGTGCGAGAGCGTGTGCGCATTTAGCCGAGACAGCACCCTCAGGGCCGTCTGCGTTTTCGGTCTGGTCGCCTGCCTGTGCCGCAAGTATCGACTGAGTGTCTGATTGTCTTCAAACTGTCAGCGTGGGCTTATTGTGTTTCACAGCTCAAGAACAGCCTGAAGACAATGAGAAAAACTCCTGAACTGCGCTTTCATTCTCTCAGATCTCTCCGTGTGGCAAAGTCTGAATGCTAATTTCACACCTGGACTCATTACGTTCCTGTTAAAATTCTCAGATTATTAAAACTGCTAAATTCAGAACAGTGCAACAGCGCCAATTATGCTGCCACAAACTCTTTTCAGAAATGTTCACCACACCTTATCGTGCTTTGCCACAAGATTCAAATAAAAAAAAAAACTTGCGGTAATGCGTTGTGCAGGGGAAACGAGAAAGAAATCAAAATATCTGAGTCTGCTAATCGCTTCGATATATATCACCACACTGTATTGATTCATATCCTGCCACGCGTGGCTGTTATTCTGAGGAACAAATAAAGCGCAGAGGGAGCAAGTGATCAATTAGCCTCACATTATTCCTTTTGTCTGCCACAGCTGAGCAGTCTTATCAACCACAAGCACACAACTTCCCCTCTGGCTGTCGTCCCGAACCTGCTCCCAGAACCTGGCTTTATCAGAACCACTGCTGCAGTCTGGCTTTGCAGGGTGCATGTGTGTATTTGTGTGTGTTTTGAGCTCAACTCCCAAGAGTTTAACATACAAGGGTGTGTGTGTGTGGCACTGACTCTCTCTGCGCTCACAGCTTGCACACACACACCGCCTCGCAGCTGCGTGGATGACAGAGAGAGCAGCGTGCATGTGGACCACTGTCTCTCAGTCTGAGCTTGTGACAGTCCAGCTCGTGGAGGAGCGTGCTCTCCTCATCTCTTCCCGTGCGTGTGTCCTGCAGAAACCCGACAGAACGTAAGTCCCCGGTGTCTTTCGATGCTTTTGTTTCAGCTGTGCGTGTGTGAGAGACACTTCAGACGTCCCTGTTCCCTGGCAGTTCTTCCTTCTGCTCTTTGAAAGTCTGTCTAGATGCGTGTTTGAGATATAATAGCAGATGTGTAAGGTGACTGGGTCAGGTTTTGATTTGGGGGGGCTGGTTTTATGGAAAACTATAGGGGGTGGCAGTTATCCACGACTCTCTGTGAGTCGCATCCAGAGAAACGATGAGATCGGCTGAAGGTTTGTATTCATGAGTGCTTTGTTCTGGTGTGATGTAAGCACGTGTTTACAGCACTGGCTGAACGCACACCTGAGAATTTAATGAATCTGCAAATAGTTACAGTCTGCTTGCTTAAAAGACTACACTGCACTTTTTTTTCTTGAAAGTAGATAAATTTACTTAAGAAGCAAAATAGTATGAGACAATAAGTCTTCGTTTTCAAAGAATGTGTCTCTAAGTTAGGTTATTATTCCTATGCCATTGGCATTATTTTTCGTGTTTTAAGTCTAAACCTCATTAAACAAGAACAGTGTGGTAAGAAAATAATTCAAGACAGATTTATTTCTTTCTGCATGGGAGAGGAAGTAATTAGCTTGTAACTTGTGGGTGCATATAGATATATTTGTATGAGGTTTAGCCTCTTCATTGTAATGTGTGTGTATGTCTGTGTGTAATAGTCAATGCCGAATAATGCTAAATGCTGAATAATTAATAAGAGTCATAAAGCCCCAGCATGTGTTTGAGACTTTAGCTGCAGGGATGCACTTTAGCACTCCAAACTGGACACAGCACGCCATCCATGCCCTCATCTCAGCAGCAATTACTGAATTAAAGGTGAAATGTAGTGGGAAATATTCCACTATCAAATCATTTCTGCTCATTAGTAAATCTGTGCTGAGAGGCTTACGCATCTTCCATCTCTATTCATTTAATTCAGTGTGCCTAATTGGTTTGACCAAATTATGCTTTGTGTTGACAAACAAATAATGTAACCAGAACAAGAGAATACGTTATTGGAAAACACAAGAAGAACAGGGATAAACATACAGAACAAAGTAAAAGTTGATACAAATTCTGTCATAACTTACTTTACACTGTCATTCCAAACCCATGTGCTGTAATTTTGTCAATTTGTTTAAATCTACTGAAGTCAAAAGATAACTTGTTTTGGTGTCAAAGATGTCAAATTTGGTGCATCGGCTGGGATTTTTTAAAATATTTTGAACACAAAGATTTGAGAGCTTCCATGAAAGAGAAGGTTATCAGTAATTAAGAACTAAATTTCTTTACGTCACAAAAAAAATTATTTTAGGACTTCAGAAGTTTTCTATATACTGCGAGTCACATGGACTACTTTAATATGTATATTATGTAACTACGGTATGTTTTGTTCTTTGAACTTAACTTTTTGTTGTGTTATTTGTCTATCTATCTATCTATCTATCTATCTATCTATCTATCTATCTATCTATTGTCTATCCACACTCACACACAGTTTTTCGGTGCACCCCTATAATTTGGTTAGGATTCATAAACGTGCTGAAAGCCGTTAGCAATACCCAATTCTCCCAACTCTTTCACAGGTGCTCTGTCTCCATTGTTGTTCTGTTCCTTGGTTTGTTGAGTTCTTTTCTCTTGTTTCCTCCATTCAGTGCCATGTGAGATCTATTCAGTGTGTATGTGCGTGTTGAGTGTGTGTGTCTTTGTTTTGTTGCCAAGGCTTGGCTGAAGCAGGCAGCATCCATATTGCCCATGAGCGGAGACCCCACCCAACCACATTCACATGTGATGAATAAAACATGACATTGAGATTGTGCCTGGGCTGAGTGCAGCCGGGCAGCTCTGTTGACCCGTTTCAGAAAGCCACCGACAGGTTCCGACTAATTTGGGTCACTTTAAGCCCATATAAAAGCGGCACGTCAGTATCTACAGAGGCTGAGTGAATCAGCAAGTCCAGAATGATCCAGCTTGGGTCCCTAGACTCCCCCAGCTAAGGGAAATATAAAGCAGGAACACGTTCAAAGGAAGTCAATGTTTATTCCCTCGGTATCACTCTCTTTCTCTCTCTCGCTCTACTTCTTTACCTCTCCGCTATTGTTGAGAGCATGTGCGGATTTGTGGAACATGCACATCTTTTTCCCATTCTTCCCTGAGTGAATTTTAAGCTGCAAACCGAGGAACAAAACAGTTATATTTGCACTCTCTAGAAGGAGTTTTATTTATGCAGAAATTACAGTTCATCTACATTGCAAATGCACAAGATGACTGTTTACTTGTGTGTGGAAGGTAAAGTTCCTGACCCACTCAAAATTGGGCCGTTGTCGATTCTGAGCCATTAGCATACGCCATCGCTCGCGGCCATATATGTGTTTTAGTAGGTTCTAAAGCCTACACGCTTTCTCTGAACAGAAAGGATGCTTCCTGCCTTTTTCACCCTGCCGTATCCTCTTCATCTCTATTTCACAGCTTGTTTTGTTTGTCTGCAGGGAGTTGCATGTACGTCTTCCAGATTCACACTTTCTAATGTTTCGTTTGCCCCCTTATGTGCGATTTCTCTTGGTGGAGGTGGGTTGATTCACCTCTCCACCCTAAGCAAGTGCCCTTTCTCTTTTCGACTGCCAAATAGCTCTTCACCCACCACCAAACTGAGCCCATGCCAACCCCTCACTTCCTCCTGAAACTTGCCTGAGGTACGAGGGTGTTTCAGTAAATAAGGTAACAAGACCATTGCATCAAACTTAGTCTTGCAGAGCCAGGCATTTGAAAATTGACATAACATCAGGCCAACTTTGCAGTTTAGTCTACATCGGTGGTTCTCAACCCTGGTCCAGGAGAACCCCCACCATATTTTCCTAATCTTTCAACTCATTAGCTCATTAGAATCTTCAAAACCTGAAATTATTTTGTTTTAGATGAGAGAAAGACATCCAATATGTACTGCTGGGGGGCCTCTTAGGAACCACAAGTATTTAAAACCTGGAGAAATGTATCAGTTAGCATTCCTGTTCATCTCAATGCCTGTCCTGTCCTGGCATGGCTTGTCCCGGAAGTATATAATTTGAAATCTGCCATCTTTCCAACCTGCCTCAATACACTTTGTGATTTTGTGAGAACTTTATTAGCTGGTTCAAGTATGTTTGAATAGGGTTGGTGCTAAACTCTGTAGCACAGTGGACCCACATCCACTTCCAGGACAGCCTGTGCCAGACCAGTTAGGTCTGGATCGAAGACCTTTGGACTACTCGCTGCAAGAACCCTCTGAGGTGCAACGGCAAAAAGGTCCAAAGTCTAAAATCGGGTTGATTCTGGCTTAAAACCCACCCAGTTAGACAGATGGAAACTGTCGGAATGACGTATAGGAACAAACAACATATTGCTGTTTGTCCGTGCTGTTTACCCTTACCAAAAAGTAGTATACTTCAAGTTTATTTTATTAAGTATACTTAAAGTTCAAGTATATTTCTTAGTATACTTTATTTAGTAAGTATACAAACATCACTGTACTAGTAGTATACTTATAAGTGTACTATTTCAGTGCTACTAAATTGGCCCACTTTCTAGTATACTTTTAAGTATAACAGTAGTAAACTTTGAGTACACAATTAGTTTACATCAATGTTTTTAGCTTGTACTTCAACTACACTAAAAGATAAATTATAGGTATACTGATAGTTTACTAATTAAATATTTATAGTAGCATTTTTAGTACACTTTGAAGTATAGTCTCAGTGAACTACTAGTTTAGTAGTTTTATACTAGTTTAGAAGTTTTCATCGTACTTTAAGTACTACCATATCCCTATTTAGGTATTAATTTGTATATATTTTGTTATATGAATATCTAAACATACAAAACAAAAGAAAGAACAGGGTATCTGCTTGTAAACAAAAACTTTTTTTTTTCTTGCAGTTTCTTCTTCACTTGTGTTTTTTTTTTTTTTTTTTTTTTTTTGGTAAGTCTGTACAGAAGATGTGTACTAGTGCCCCCTACCGTATAACAATGAAAACACGGATTCTAGAAGCACAAGTATAGCTCAAACATATTTGGACTTTTTTTTAAGCATAAGTCAAGTACTTATACTATGTCATTTTAAGTATATTTCTGAGAAGTACATAAAGCCCATTTCTAAAAAGTACTAAAAGATAAAAAGTAGACTAAAAATATGCTTTCCTATTTTAGTTTAAAAGAAGTATACTAATACTCAAGCGCATAATAATTAATTCTGCTTTTTACTGCAGAGCCATTAGTACATGCAGAGGGTCTCTAACAGCATAGTCTAGTCCATTTAGCTTACTTTAGGCCTAAAACCAAAGCGAGACAGACTACAAGTTTGTTTTTATACACAATATAAGGTTGTATAAAGCTGAAATGGGTAATACGCAGTCTTCATCTGAAGCCCAACGTGATTTTTATTTTTTTATTTTTTCCAAAGCTATTAGTGCACATGGATGGTCTCTGATTAACCAACCTCTTAAGCACACTGTTTACCCAAGCACCTTTTTTAGAGGCAGCTTTATGTCTCTCTCCCTCTCTTTCTCCCTCAATCCATCTCTGCCACTAACCCAATCTCATTAATGATCGATCGATCGAGCTCGGCTACGTTCTGCTGGAGTCTGGAGTGGTTGTAAGCCACGGTTCTCTGGATGGGGCTGATGTGGAGAACCATACTCTCTTTCGTGGAGGCTGCAATGATTAGTGCTACTCAATGTTATGGCTCTACATTAATCAGAACCTCTTTTCATCAGCCAGTACCATGATTGGACTGTTTGTTCTGTCTCTCGTGGGCCAGCGTTCAGACGGCATGGCTGTTTTCTCTGTACCTCTAGTGCAGAGCTGATAACAGGCCCTGCATGTGACTGAAGCTCTCAATGGACGCAACTGATTTGCATGGTTGTAGCAGGAAACATACAAGAACATTTCAATAACAAGGTAACAAGGCCATTTCACCAAACCTGATGTGATCTTTACAATCTGTGTGTCAAGGTTAACAATTCTCTTAAAATATCAGATAATTTGACTTTATGACTTGAACTTCAAATGCAGTAATATTTATTAATGCATAAAAAAAAATGCCTTTTACCATGATAAATATATTTAAAAGGTCAACACGTTGCCTTTTTATGTACAGCTATTATGCTTTCCAAGGGCTCATCCACACGGAGATGCGTTTAGCTGTATAGGCGTTTCGCCCAGATGAGTACGGCATTTTGGGACTGTTTTTGTGTGTACAGGCAATCCATATATTTTATGAAACGATGACGTCAGACGCCGCTAGAACATCATGAACAAACAATGAACGACTGTATTTTTATTAACTAACATTAACACTTTTTTAGTGCATCTCTGTGGCCGAATTAGTGTCACATACTGGTCTGGCATGTATAATACATCATTTTCAGTCCATTTCTGTGTGTATGCAGATATTTCTTGAGACAACGTGTTTACAGATTTTTTTTTTTTTTTTTTTTTAGAACAAATAAACAAACAAAAAAGATTGGATAGGGAAAGCTCTGGCTTCATGTGGATGGGCCCCCAATGTGGCGTTAACTATTTCACCCTAAATTGTACAAAATCTCTGATTGGTCCCTTTCCATGTCAGTCAGAATGAATGAAAAAGTGGACCAGATTTCATACCAACAGCCAAAAGTCTGGATCTGTGAAATCTGGCTGGATTTAAATAGGTGTTGTCATTATAGATCAATTACAGAAGGCAAGAGATTTGAATCGGTACAAGATCATAGACATTTTCTCGCTGCTTTCCCATCAGTTCTTGTTCTCTTACTCACTTTAAGCATCAGTGGGTGTGATTTGATGAGATTAGCTTTTCTTAGTGCAGGTGTAGAACATGCTTTAGGTAGATATGGGAATAGAACAGACAAATGCATTTTGATACTAAAACATTTTAAATAATTCAGTCATGGTGTTGCGTTTACCACAGATACAGACATTTCCTCTCTTCTTCTGTCAGGTCTGATTTCTGGTCTGCTGATAAGAGTTCATCATCCTTGATGTTCAACAAAACATAAAAGAGAAACAAATAAGTCGGCTGTTCTGTTGTGTTTCTAAGCCCTAAATGTGAAATTGTTCCATCAGATTTGTAGCTTCAGAAATGGTTTTGAGACTGCTCAGATGTGCTGGATCAAAATGGACCACAGCAGTTCACAGGCCATGAAAACCTGATGGTGTGGAACAGAGTAGGCAGGACGGTCATTTCAACCGCTAGATGAACGGCCAATCTAAGAGGTCACTTTACCATTATACTCCTCAGGGCCGAAATAAAATACAACCTTATTTACTGCCACAAAATGGTTCTGAGTCTGTGCCTATGTACGTGTGTGAATGTTCAGCCTCAACTGCATTTGTGAAGCAAACGAAAGTTGACAGCGGAAAAAATATTATCCTACAATGCAGCAGTATTAGCCCACAGCTCAACGGAATTACTTCAAAACACAAGAGAATTAGCCCTCAACACAATAGAATTAACCCACAACATAACTGAATATTTTCAGCTAAATTAAATTTTAAGTTCAATGAAAAATGATATATCACCTCACCATGCTAAAAGCAAACAGTTGCTAATTATGTCAGATCATTCTGCAGGGGATGAAATGTATAATTTACTTCCTAACAGAAAAAATGTATTTCAACTCGTATTTTAATATGCTGTATCTTGATAAATAAAATCACAATTGTGTAAACAGAATAGGCATGACACATATGCACCAAAAGGGGTAGACCCAAAGTCATTTTTAATCAACTCTGCTCACTTTGCCGCCATTTTCGAAACACCTCGGGCGTTTTTTTTTTTTTTTACAGCTCTTATCTACTTAAATGAGGGCACAGAAAAATCTCCAGTGTTTGCCAAACGTATGTTTCAATAACATTTCACCAAGGTAGTATAGTTTAAATGATCTTAAACCAGGCTCAAAACATACATATTTTTTTCTTGATCAACCTAACACACCCTAAACAACAGAAAAAAAGCCAAAGAGTGCCTTTACCTTTGATAGACTCTTGTAACACTTAAGTTTAAAAGCTAAGACTTGCTTTCTATTGACAGCATTAGTGTTGCCATTTGTCAATGGATTGACTCATTCTTACATTTAATTATTATTATAATATGAAGAAATTCACTGAAACACATGATAACATTTACATTTCAAGGCAAAATGTGTAGGTTATGCACCACTAGGGGCGTCAACTGAATTCTAGTCAGCCAGTGTTCAAGAAATAGGCAGTTTGACCATTTGTTGAGCCAAATTTTAACTGGCAATGGAAAAAACAATTTAACATAGACAAATTAAATAGAGCAGGCTTCATCTCTTTGTCAAACACAATAGCATTAAATGTGTATACTATCCAATCATTTGTAGCTGCAGGACAAAGCCTTTTATTTAATCATTTCAACATGAGCTGAGCAGTTTGTCATTTATGTCACTGAACACTGCTCTCGCATGCTATTTTATTAGCTGTAAACAAAAATATTGGATATGGGCAAATGCTTCCAGTGAAAAAAAATCTTCCAAAAAAAACTCAGTGGGGGATTTGATTTACTGAGCCACATAGTACCATCTGGAGATGGGCAAGCGTTCCCCAGTATGAAGTAGTTACATTACCCCACCCACTGACAAACATGCGCACACAATTTACCCTGACAGGTTTAGACAGTATATCAAGAAATAATGTAGCATTAAATACAGCATTCATAACCAGATATATGCATAAACTACAGCCAAAAAGGAATTTCACATAAAAGTAAAAAAGGAAAAAAATTAGAAATTTCTCTCACCCATACCAATAGCAGCATGACAAACCATTTTATAGAACATAAAGAACAAAGCAGGTTTCAACAACGCAAAAAGCAAAGCTTTAATTAAGCATAATGTTAATTAGTGTCGGTGTGGTGGAACACTTGTTCTGTCTGATTATCAGCTAATTAATCTCTAGAGAAAACATGCTGAGCTCAGAGAGACAGATTAAAATCCAGAGACCAGCATGACCAGCGGCCTGAGAGAGAGAGATTTCTAATGAATAAAAGGTCAAAAATAATAATAATAATAATAATAATAATAATAATAATTGCGTAATGTTAAAAGACCTGTGGCAAGCAACCATAAGCATACCAAACCCAGACAATTAGATTCCACCTCCTATTTTCCCAGCCAATCCCATTTGGTGTCTCTCTGTGATTCCCAAATGGGGTGGAGTCCAAACCTGTCTAAGATGGAGTCTGTTTACCCTGCTAACAAGATCTGAACCCTTAGGGGCATCGACCGCTGTCTGCAAGAGTCAAGTGTGTGTGTTTTCAGGATTCTCTGGATTTCTGGTTTATAAACATCTTTTCTAAGGGGTTAGAGGGTAGAATGTTTGTAAACCAGAAGGTTTTGGCTACCCATAATGCACTGTACTCTTCTGTTAGCTATAAGTGCTATTACATAACACCTTTTTGAAGTATAAATATGTCTTTTACGGAAGAAGATTCCATTGCAGACGTCACAAGTGTACAGCCTTAGGACAGAAATATAATTTGTGCAAGTGCACAAAAGCAGATGCGAAGGACTAGCCAGCATATTGCAAGTATGCATACTTAGTGTGTTCTCGAGTTACTGTGTCCATAGCAAATGGTACTCAAGGGGGTGATAGGGTTACCTTCAAACACCTGTGCCATTGCACCAAATGTTATTATTCATAGCTAACCAAACTAGCTAACAAAATCTACCTTTGCTAGCAAGAGCCTTTTCAACTTCTTGCTCTGCTATGAATTGACCTGAAAGAGAAAATTATCATAGATCCTATATAGTTTACACTAGTGGTTCCCAATCACATTCCTGGAGGTCCCCCAACACTGCACATTTTGCATCTCTTCTTTGTCTAGCACACCCATTTCAGGTCTTGGAGTCTCTGCTAATGAGCTGACGATCTGAATCAGGTGTGTTTGATTAAGGAGACATGGAAAACATGCAGTGTTGGAGGGCCTCCAGGAAGGTGGTCGGAAACCACTGGTTTCCGTTACGAAAATTAAACATGGATTTACTATAGTAAAAGTGTAGTAACCATGTTTTTTTTGGCGTATTGACTACCGTTTGTAACCACAGTTTTACTACAAATACCATGGTTAAACTACGGTTAATGTAGCAAAACCGTGGTTAATCTGTGGTTACCATGGTTTAACTATAGTAACTATGTTTTTTTGGTTTTATTTGTAGTAAA
>JAHKKF010516002.1:0-18979 GCA_019740295.1 Labeo calbasu
TATATAAAAATCTCAAAATAGTACTATACACTATTAAAAACAAATCTGTTATAGTCCAATCATAAAGGTACAGGTGTGTGACTGTGTACCTGCTGAGACTGTGTGTCTGGTCCTCTGCTGGCCAGACGGCTGAGAATGTTTCTTTCAGACATCTGCAGCCTCACGGCGACAGGCGGTATCCTGGCGATGGTCGCCGGGAGACGAGTGACATCTGCTTTCATGTCACTGAGCAACTCTTCTAGCTGTTTCAAGACTGTCAGAAAGACACGGAAGGCGGCAATGAGCATCATCTTGTACACAGAGTCAGAAGTTCAAAATTAAAACAAGGTCAGATGACGTACCTTTATGTAGGACGGCGTTGGCAGGTTTGTTTCCGGACATGGATTCCTTGCTCAGGTGCTGGTGGGACTCGGCCAGACACTCCACTTCACTGAAGCGTGTGTTGAGAGCCATGGAGGGGTGAGAAGGGTCTTCAGTCATGTTCAGATACGCAGCCCTGCGCAGCTGTTCTTCAATCACCAGAGCCTGCTCAAGCAGCTACAGGAGAAAATGTGTTACTAACTCAAATATCTAGACTCGTATACACAAAAAATTGAGTCTTTTCATAATACCTTGAATCTCCTGGCCAGAAATTTGTTCTTGATCTCCAGGAAGTTCCCTCTGTTGATCTCTCCCTTGAAGGGTTCGTTAAGAATGGCGAATCGGACGTCGTTCTGAATATCTTGCCAACGAGCGTAACCGTGTCTGAGACAGGGAGTTAGGGTAGATTTCATGGTGTGCTTGCCATTAAACACATCTGAAAGACACTCACACGTGTACATGTACGCTGAAAGCTGAGGGGTTTTTAAGGATACTGTATGATGCCAGCGAGTAGCCAGTAGTCGTGGCGGCGATGCCAGATCTCATTGGTCTTCTTGGTGACTGTAGCAGCTCGCTCCTCATTCTGCCAAAGGGAGTGTAATTCTGCAAAAAAAAGAGAGAATTTTGTAGAAATGCTTCAACTTTTGGCATTTTTGCAAATAATTATGTTATGATTCTGCCTTTTTAACACATTTAATAATAACAACATTCTTAAAGAGGCAAAACAACCAAGCACCATAAAATTTATAAAAGACAATACTGATAAGTATTGTAGATATTGAAATTCAGGTAAAAGCTGTACCTGTATACAAAAAAACAAAGATACAAAAAAAAAAAAAAAAAAAAAACCTTTTCTTCTTTCGCTACAAAAAAATCCCACATGCTGTCTGCAATTTTTTAAAAATAAAACTATACAAATATTTTATTTTAAATAAAATACATGAAATATCACTTAATTATTAAATTTAATCTATTCATAAAACACCTTTTTAAAAATAATTACATTTCCTCATTTAGTTAAATTTAAAAATTCCACTTGTCAGGATAAACAATTTTATTATATGAAGATTTATACATTCATATAATAAAATTCTATGAATATATGCATTTTATGTTCAGAATAAAATAATGTTTTACAGTTATATTTTCCAAAAATGTGTTATGAAACACCTTTAAAGACGACATTTATACTGTGTATGCAAAACTAAATTTAAATGGAATCTTTTTGAAATTTTTAAAATTCAGGCAAAACAATATTTTTATATATTTGTTATTAAAAAAAAAGCTAAAATACTAAAATATTAAAAATTACCATAAAATTAAAAATAAAGTTAAAATAGTTCAAATAAATTGTTAAAAAATAATTTACATTAATATTTTTAATGGACTCTTTTTTCAATTAGTTGCATTTAAACTTTGTAAAATTCAGGTAAAACAGTACATTTTATATTTCTGTTATAAAAACAAAGCTGTACCTTTACATATTATATATACACTGTGTACACACACACGGACATATATTATTTCAATAAATAGTTAAAATTTAGTTAAAATATTAATAAAAAATAATAAAATAATAACAATGACCATAAAATTTAATTAANTGCATTTAAACTTTGTAAAATTCAGGTAAAACAGTACATTTTATATTTCTGTTATAAAAACAAAGCTGTACCTTTACATATTATATATACACTGTGTATACACACGGACATATATTATTTCAATAAATAGTTAAAATTTAGTTAAAATATTAATAAAAAATAATAAAATAATAACAATGACCATAAAATTTAATTAAGTTAAAAATAGTTAAATTGTTAAATGTAATAAATTGTTGAAAAGATTGAATAATAAAATTGATTAAATGAAATGAAAATAAATAGTTCAAATAAAGTTATACATCTTTTTCAAAAACAAAATGCAGATCTAAATGCTGTTCACAGTAGAAAAACATCTTTAAAAAAAATTAGAAGGTTTATAAAAAAAAAGAAAAAGAAAAAAAAAAAAAAGAAAAAAAAAAGCAATGACTTCATATACATTAACCAAAATCTAACTTAAAAAGGTACTTCTTCAAAAACGTAGAAGCGTGTCAAGATATTATATTTATGGATAAAACATCTTTACCTTATCACTTATGGTTTAAAACAAGTACAAAACCTGAGAATAACTAAAATACACAGTCTGAGCAGGAGATCTTACCGGTAAATCCTCCATCTGCGATGTTGAACATGAACCGTGTTTTGGCTTTCTTCCTCTCTTCAATTGCTGCTCCTGCTGCGCTGTCTTTGGCACTCTCTCCGTTCTGCAGTTTTCCCGCTTCCTCCGTCTTACCAGAATCCTTCTCGTCTTTCTGACCTGAAACGAAATGAACGACATGTTAGTAAAATGGGACAGTGAGACCCAGAAACTACATAATCATGCCAGCCAGTCAGGTGGTACAGACCTTTCTTGTCATCTGTAACAGGGGTAGTGTCCATCTTCTCAGGTTCGTCGTCCTTCTTTTCTCCTTAAAAAAAAAAAAAAGCATGTGAACAAATCAGCCACTGCATGTTTGGACAAAGTACATTTTTGATCCCTATCAAAACCTATATTACGAAAGTCAAACTCCAATTTTGTTTACCTTTGGCGTCTGAAGTTTCCTTCTCAGCCTCAGATCCTTTGGGCTTGCTGTCGTTGGTCTTATCCTCAGCGTCTCCAGACTTGCCTTTCTCTTCCTCCTTCTCATCTTGCTTCCCATCAGCCTTGTCTCCCTCTGAAGAGGATTCAGGCGTCTTGTCCTTCTCCTCTTTGTCTTTGCCTTTGTCTTCAGAAGCAGAAGAAGCCTCGTCATCTTCATCAGGAATGGCAATGACCTTTTGATGAGTTTAAAAAAAAAAAAAAATCTTATTAACAACCAAAATTATCTTACTACTTAAATTTGTTTTTTTTTTCTTGTGATTTTTGTGAACATGATTTTTGTCTTCAAGATAAGATGTAATGTTTTTTTGGAAAACTGATCAAAATGAAGTGTGATTAAATGATGATTAAAACAAGACAAATAAACAATTTAAAGAAAAGACTGTTTTGAACTGCACACTGACATATTTGTTCTTGTTTTAAGCATCAACTCCCTTAATTTTATTCAGTTTCTCAGAAAACAAGACCCATCTTCCTTTTACATCTTAAGTAAAAGTATATTAGTAAGGATGTTTAGATTTGTTTAAAAAAAAAAAAAAAAAAAAAAATACTGAGAAAGATGCAGTGCATGCAACACTTAGTGCCATGACTTCATAAATGTAAGACTTTTTACTATAAATATAGGAGTATTTACTGCTTTAATTATGAAAGGGCAAATTTAGACCTTTAAGGCCCAGAGAAACCCTGTTTTATGTTAAATACTGCTTGTTTTAAAGCAATGTATTATATAAAGTGTCATATAAATTTAGTCAAAAGTTTACATACACCTGAGCGATCACACAAAATGCATGTTATTTTTTATTTAGTACTGACGTGAATAAGATATTCACATAACAGATGTTTACATATAGTCCACAAGGGAAAATAGTTTTTAAAAATGACCATGTTCAAAAGTTTACATACACTTAATTCTTTGGTTTTCAGCAATTTTGTGTATGAACCTTTCCAACAATGACTGTATGATTTTGAGATCCATCTTTTCACACTGAGGACAACTGAGGGACTCATATGCAACTATTACAGAAGGTTCAAACACTCACTGATGCTCCAGAAGGAAGCACAATGCATTAAGAGTTGGGGGTGTAAACCTTTTGAATTTGAAGATCAGGGTGAATTTAACTTATTTTGTCTTCTGGGAAACATGCAAGTATCTTCTGTAGCTTCTGAAGGGCAGTAATAAATGAAAAAAAAAAAATAAATAAATAAATAAATTTGATATTTAGGCAAACTAAGAAAAATGTAAGTTTTCATTCTGATCAAACGTTTTACACCCCCAGTTCTTAATTCATCGTTTTTCCTTCTGGAGCTTCACTGAGTGTTTGAACCTTATACCGACATAATTAGACAAGTGTGTTATTGTGCTGGTATCTTAAAGACTACCATGGACAGCTGACTCCTACTAATATATATATATATATATTTTTTTTTTTTTTTTTGTGGTGGTGGTGTTCAGTTCACGCTGATAGAAATCTTTTCCAATAAGTTTAAATAGATTTGTACCTTTTATGGGCATTTTAACCTGTTCTAAAAGTGTGCATTATCTTTTGAGTCAAATTCTTACATTTGGGCTGTTACCAAGCAAATGAAACACAGAAGCAGCATCTGAAGTGGCATTTAGATGCATTTACACACTGTTTAATGCAGGTCATGAATGCATTTAACCTGCAGTTACAAATGCATAAATAATGTTTTGATATTTTAAACATAAAACATTGAATACTGATATTTGAAATGATTTAAATCATAAAAAGATACTTTAAATGTGCAATTAAAACCGCCAGTAGGTGTCAGTAAGTCACTGTGATTGAACAGAATCATTTAAAGGGTTGAATCATTCAGGAAAAAAACACCATCATGTTGCTCAGAGATGCAAAACAGTGCTGTGGCTATGTTTGGAACGATTTTTGTTGGCAAAATAGAGCAAAGGAAGCCCAGGAAGAAGCGAAATGATTGGTTATCTAGCAAAATGATTATGGTTATTTTAATAAAAATAATACAATTTATATTTCGAGTTTTTCAACATACCCTGTCTTAAGCCAGAATACACAGAGTTCAGGCAGAGCAAGACAAGATGAGCGTTTGAGATTAAAAAGTATTTAAATTGTATTTTTTAATGAAGAAGAAAAAAAGAAAAAAAAAAAAAGAAAAAAGGGTACAAATGTTTCGCTAGATAAGACCCTTCTTCCTCGGTTGGGATCGTTTACAACTGCATTTAGGATTATTTGAAGCCGCATTTAAACTGCATTTTGGAAGTTCAAAATCGGGCCCCCATATTAGTCCATCATATGGAGAAAAATCCTGAAATGTTCCTCAAAAAACACAATGTCTTTAGGACTGACGAAAGAAAGACATGAACATCTTGGATGACAAGGGGGCGAGTACATTATCTGTAAATTGTTGTTCTGGAAGTGGACTTCTCTTTTAACTACTGTTTTCTCAGGGATATTAAGAGGAAAGCGCATACCACGTTTATATATTCATCTAAACATATAAAGGCTTTAAAGAGAGATCCACACAGTTTGTTGCATAAGCTGATACTCACCTCATTGTCTTTATTCTCACTGGCGTCTTTCTCACCGTCTCCATTTTTCACCTTTTCTTTATTGCCGTCTTTTCCTCCATCTTCTGCTTTGGAAGTAGCATCTGCAGAACAATGAGGCAAAGGTTTAACAATTCGCCTTATTTTAACAGCAATCAAGTAAGAGAGGATGTGGCATATGAGGTACCTGGAGCAGGTGTGTTCGGCTGAGTGTCCGCTGGAGTGCCAGTAGAGGGCGTTTTGCTGGGGGAATCAGGCTGACTGCCGGCGGTGGACGCGGTTTTATTTTCATTCAGCTCCATCATCCAGGGCATCGACCACTGACCGTTTACATGTTCAAACTCTTGTACCTGAAAACAGTAGTTATACAAACACAACAATTAGACATTCATTGTGTACTACATTGTTCTTGTTTTAAGCACAAACTCAGAAAACTGTTTTTCAGAAAACAAGACTTGCTATCTTCATTTTGCATCTCAAGGAAAGTATATTAGTGAGGATGTTTAGATTTGTATTTGTTAGAAAAGACAATCAATGAGAAAGATGTTAATTTTTTGCAGTGCATGCAACATTCATTCACGCATCTTGCAAATTTAATTTAATCTGTTTGTAAACTCTTTAGCTTTTGTACAGCATATCATCTACAATTAACCAGTACTCGTTTACCTTCTTTCTGATCAATGACATCACACCAATACGAGTAAGGACGTGCTGCCGTGACAATCCCTCCCGGGGAACGCCATCGGCAAAGCTTTCAGCACCATCTGCACCAGGCTCACACAAGTGCCGCATAAAGAGTGAAACATAAGCCCTGAGAGAAAGTAGAAACAGACAAAACCATTAGAATCAGTTTACAGATACAAGACAGCCAAGGTATGAATATTTATCTAGGATTTTATTTTCCTAGGAGCGTTTCACCTACAAATAAATGTCTTTTGCACTTGGAAAGTTCCTGATTAACCTGTGAGTAACCTCAAAATGCACATTTATATATTCATATACACTACTGTTCAAAGATTTTTTTTTTTTTAAATGTTTTTAAAAGATGTGTTCTTTGCTTAGAATGCAAGGCTGCATTTCTATGATCCAAAATACAGTAAAAATAGCAATTTTGTAAAACATTATTACAATTTAAAGTAACCATTTCTATTTGTATATATTTTAAATTGTAATTTATTGCTGCGATGCAAAGCTAAAATTTTTGCAGCCATTACTCCAGACTTCATTTCGATTAATTTAATGCACCTTTGCTGAATAAGAGCATGCACTCTTACTGAGCCCAAATTTTTGAACCACTGTGCAAATTTCTAACTTTGTAAATTTGTATTATGAAGTTTCGTAGCCAAAAAAGCAGTTTTTTCATGTGTTAAATATTTTTAATCTGCTCACAATCTTACAATACACACAAAAAACCCTCAAAAATAAAGTTAGGCCCAAAACTGATGACATCTTGCTTTTTTTTGTAACTAAAAGAAACAGGGCTGTCACTAACGATTATTTTGGTAATCAAGTAATTGGATAATTATATTAATTTTTTTGTAGTTAAAAAAAATAGACCTAGGTGAACAATAGCATTTAGAATGACTTAAAATTAGGGCTGTCAAACGATTAATCGTATACAAAATAAAAGTTTGAGTTCGCCTAACGTGTGTGTACTGTGTGTAATTATTATGTATATACAGATACAAACAAAAAAAATAAAATAAATAAATAAATAAATATATATATTTTTTTTTAGGAGAAAGTTATGTACAAAATATTTTTATTTACATATAATATAAATTACATAAAAATTATTTTAAAAAATACATATACTTAAAATAAATATTTCTTAAATATATAAATGAACATGTTTGTATTTATACATTTACATACACCTAATAATTACAGTACACACATATTAGGCATTTTTTTTTTATTTGTATGTGATTAATCGCGATTAATCGTTTGACAGCCCTACTTAAACTACATATGTAATAGCAATGATGCAATAACTAGCTCAAATAAAGTATCAAAAGCAAGTAAATCATATGGTTTTATTGAACAAAACAGTTAAAATACATACTGTATTAAACAACAGAGCTAACGTACATTGCGCATTATTACAAATGCCTGCAGAAGGCACTAACTGCCTGATAATTATTTTTACACTTTACTGTGTGATCTAATCCGTGTTTAATATTGATTAAACATTTAAATCAAAATGTCCACTTACATTTTTAAAAATGCTACAGATGCTGTAATTTCTTGAATATGTGGAGATCAAAACGTGTAACTCAGAGTGAGGGTTTGCGCTTTTATTTTGAAATGGCGAACAGTTAGCATATTGAGACAGATAATGATGTGTTAGCCTGTGTTTGCGTAGGTTTATAAATGATTTACCACAAAAATCTGATGAAGTAGCACACGTTGCGTTACCAGATGAACGTTATAATAAACCCAAACTCACAACAACATGCAGAGATTTTGAGACGCTCCACACATGTAAACGATAACAGTTTGCATGTGTTCATTTACTGTTAACAGAGCCGCTCTGAGATGCACGTACTTAACCTACATGCATGTAAATAATTAAAGCCCATATATTAAACCTGCATTGCATATATTTATTTAATAGAATGGGAGAATGTGTGAATTCATAATAGCATTATGCTTTATGATTTTTAAACAGGTTTAATATGTGGAATTTGCCACCTCCGGTATTTTGCCAGCTACTCGACATGGGCAAAATGTAATCGAGGATTTTTTAAAATCTAATACTCGAATGGAATCGGGGAATCGCTGCAGCCCTAAAATGATCATATTCAATGTCTTTCCCCAATTATATAATAATCATAACCTAGATGTTAACTTAAATGAAAACCACTCCGTAAGTTAAAACTCACTTGAACTCCTTCTCTGATTTGCCACGCAAGTCTCTGACCAGCCACTGGGTTGTGAAGGCATCCTGAGGCGGCATCCCATAACGCATCACTGCATTCAGGAAGGCCTTCCTCTGACGAGCATTGAAACCCAACACCTGCCAAATCAAAACAGTGTTTTAGTATGTTAAACTCAAAACACATGCATTTCAGAAATCCAAAAAAAAAAAAAAAAACGCAGGTATCGTTCACTCACCTCAATGTTGCCGCTCACTCTGGCCAGCAGGGGGGGCAGAGGTTTGTCTTTGTCATTTCGGAGGCCTTTCCTATTGGGTCGCCGTGAATTGGCTGCAAGTAGATGGTGAAAATTTGCGCTCAGAAAAGGAGTTTAAACGTTTTAAATATTTTTTTTTGATCATAGTCATGCTGCTCTCACCACTCCCACCTTCTGTGCGTTCGTCAAAGTCCTCGTCTCCTTCCTCAGAAGCAACAGAATAATCTGATTGGCCATCAGACTGATCATCCTGCCAGTCTGTAACAGAACAAGACAGATTAACAACACATAAACAAACACTGTCAATGGCTGTTTATATTAACCTAGACGAAACACTTCAAGGTTCATAGTTCAGTTTTGGTCCAGAGTTTAATAGTGTTAGCACATCTCTCACCTCTGTCCTCCTGAGATCCATCGTTGTAGTTGACCTGTTTGCGAATTCGCTTGCCCTTGCCCAGATTACGAGCCAAATCCTCTTGCTGCTGCTCGTAATGGTGCCGGAGCAGTTTCTCCCAGTAATCTGGATCCACACTTTCTTCCTGTTTGATGATCTCCCTCTGAACTTCCTCTTCCTGAGGGAGAAGACAGGAAACAGGGTGAAAAAGTGCATATAATAATAATAATAATAATAATATTATACCACAACTTCACATGTCATAGCATGTGTGCCAACTAGGGCTGCACGATTTGTTCAAAAAACAATGCCAAAGTAACATTTTCAGATTGAAAAAATTGTGACTGCCATGTAAAACGCCAAAAAAAAAGCATAAAAAAAAAAAAGAGCTCTAGGTTTGATGTGCTTGGCCAAAAATTGTGATTATATATCAATACAGCCATTAAAAATAAAATAAAATGATTTCTACAATTACTAAACAGTAAAATTTACAAACAGTGAAATATACAATACAAATAGTATTAATTAAAATAAATGAAATCAAAACAAGGCATTATTATTGCAATATTTCACTGTAAATATAAACCGTATTTAAGAAAAAAATATTATTTTTATTATTATTATTATTATTATTATTATAGTAAAAGTATGACTGTAAAATTGCAAACCTAATACAAGTATAAAACATTTATTTTGCTATAAATTTATAAATATTTTATTTTTCTGTAAAATATTTCAGGTATTTAAGAAAATTACAATAAGTGCTCATTTAATTTTAGTCTAACTAATATTTAAGCATTCATGATGTCTTCTTACGTTTAAAACTTTACACCAAATTGTATTATTATTCTCATATATACTATAAAACTACAATATTTTTGGGGGGTCTTTATTTTTTTATTTTTACTATTGTAATATTTCACTGTAAAATAACATTAAAAATCCTTTAGTGTAATTATGCAATGACAATACTAACATTTATGCCCGTCTTCACTTTCAAACAATAGACCATCAAGCTTTTACTTTGGTGGAAAACTGCAGGAGACCTTAAAGCTTCTCTTTAGTTGACAAGAACAGATTTATAAGTGCTTCTCTTTACAAGTTTATGAAGATGGTTGGAACACATCATATTACCCTAATGCCTAACATCCAGCCATATCAAGATTTCCCTTTTATTTTGATTAATCGCACAACCCTAGTGCCAGCTGTTATCCCACGTGTCCAGCAACCCACAGTGGTCTCTTTTGCCACTCACCGCTTCCTCTTCATCCTTGACCACATACTGAGCCACTTTGAAGGAGCTGAGATACTCGTTCATGCTCTGGAGCTCGGTATCGTCTGTGGCGTCCTGGTTTCGATCCAGCAGTCGGTCGATGGCTTTGTCATCATAGTGAATCACGCTGCTGTCCTCTTCTTTATTCTCTCCTTAACAGAACAACACAAAAGGTTTCACTGTCAGTTCTTTAGACTGGAAACTGTATTGATATAAAGTAAAGTGTTTCGTAACTCCAGACACACCTTCACCCTCATCTTTGAAGAGCTCCTCTGTACCAAATTTGAGAATGTCATCCAGTTCTTGTTTGGACATCGAACCGGTCTTTGAACCCAATCCAGGACGCACAACCAAGTGAGTCAACATCATTTTCTTCTTGGCCACCTTGAGATTAAATAAAAAAACAATCAAGCTTAGATCAGGGTTTTTACAGGTTTTATAAAGGTACATTTAATACTTTTTAAAGACCTTTTTAAGAGAAACTAAAGGAAAAAAAACAAAGGGAAAAACAATACAGCAATATTGTTCTCGAAGTACAGTTCGAGTTTTACTTTCACTTTCAAATTAGCAGCAATTCAGCGTCTAGCAATTGTATGTTTTTAGTTCGTTTGAGTTTTCCCTCACTTTCCTTCGGTAAAAGCGCAGTGCACATTTTACTTTCACTTTCAAATTAGTGTCAATTCAGCATCTAGCAACTTAAGTTTTTAGTTCGCTTGAGTTTTCCCTCTTTTCCTCGCTTTCCTTCGGTAAAAGCACAGTGCACATTTTACTTTCACTTTCAAATTAGTGGCAATTCTGCATCTAGCAATTGTTTTTTTCTAGTTAAAAGTTTTACCTCCTTCAATTTCTTTTGGTTTTAAGTAGCTTGTAAAAGCGTTGTGCGCATTTAAATTATTTTTAAATTAGCGATGTTAACGTAACATAAATTTTATTAACAAAACGAATAATGATACACCATGTTATAAGCCTAATATATAATAATAACAACTTACACAAAGTTTAAACAGGTATACAAAACTGAAAAACATTAAACACTATAACCAAACAAATAAGAAACGTAGAACGTTTATTAGCAAAACGAATGAGAAAGCTTGGAAGCATGGCATACACCTTGATGTAATATAAAATAAAAAAAATAATTTACACAGTTAAAATAAATAAAAATCAGCATACACTGTGGAACCAAATAAATATAAAACTTACACTAATCACCTTGGAGAAATGGCAGAAGTCAACAGGCTTTTCAAAATCCAAAATATTTTTAAAACAGGAGCTTTTGCATTTTGTTTTGAAACTCTTTCGCCATCGTTTTGTCTCTCTCTTCTCTCGTCTTGTCAGTCAGCTCGACTCACTCTCTTCACATGATTAATTAAATGTGATTGTTTGGCACACTGCATTGAGCAGCCGCATTCAGTTTTAATTGTATTGTCTGTTCTCTAACTGAACTAAGTGATATTTATTACTATAAAAAAAAAAAAAAAAAAATCTTCTTCGGGTAACTGACAGATGAAGCAGCACTTACCGCCATTTACCGCATATTGTTTAATAAGTATTGAGCAACCTAAGCCATGTAGCACAGAAATTACACTTTCATTTCACTTTAAAATGAAACGCATGGGGAAACAATCCCTCACAAAAATTAATGTCATGATTATATGAATTTAAGACTTGCTGATCTGATTTAAGACCTTTTCAAGGCCTTAATTCACGGAAAAGCGATCAAGACTTTTTAAGACGTTTTTTAAGACCCGCAGAAACCCTGTTAGATTCAAAAAGACAGTGCTGGCACATTATGTTTCATAGAAAAACCGTGTACCTGAGTGATTCTCTCTTCTACAGAGGCTTTGGTCACAAAGCGGTAGATCATCACCTTCTTGTTTTGACCAATCCTGTGAGCTCTGCTAAAGGCCTACAATGAGAAAACACCAACCGCCAGTGAGGATTAGTTTACAAAGTAAGATCACATTGATTTTTAGCAGATTATCCTGATTTCAAAACATTACAAAGTCCATTGCTGATGCCTGAACTCACCTGAATGTCATTGTGAGGGTTCCAGTCTGAGTCGTAGATGATGACGGTGTCTGCGGTTGCCAGATTGATACCCAGACCACCGGCTCTGGTCGACAGCAGGAAAGCAAACTGAGGAGCACCAGGAGCTAGAGCAGAAAAAAACAATTAGTTATGATGCTTAGAAATGGAGTTTATACAGCACAAGAGAGAACAAACCACATCAGTTACACAGCAAAAATCTGGTCTCACCATTAAAGCGGTCAATGGCTTCCTGTCTCATGCCTCCCGTGATGCCTCCGTCAATACGCTCATATTTGTATCCCTCATTCTCCAGGAAGTCTTCCAGCAGGTCCAACATTTTGGTCATCTAAAAAAAGAGGTAGAAAACAGGGTTCTACAGTACAACCGTTTTAGTTGCATTTGTGAGTAAAAACTACTGCGTGCTACTATGAAAAATATTTTGGAGCACCATGTGTGAGTGACCGATCAGCATATTTGTGTTTGCGCTGAGGGGAGCTTCAAAGGTTTTTAAGTGTTTTTGCAACATTTCATATTATTTGACTTACATTGCTTGACTAACACTATTGCGTGATTTTGCTCTATTTCTTCGTCAAATATAGTCTGAAACAAGTCACATCTGAGCTGCTGCACATCTCTATTCAAACCTCATGCAGCGTTTAGTTTATGAATGAACCTGCATTTTTAAACATATATATGAATGATTCAGTAATTAAATCAGTGACTTGCCACCACCTACTGGGAGTTTTAGTTTCATTTTTAAAAGTATCTTTTCAGTTATTTAAATCATTAATATTTCTGTATTCAAAATTTTATATTTAAAGCATTAATCTCAACATGAGTTTATGAATTTGACTGCACTCATGCCACCTCTGAGCCTCATTAAACATGAAAATACACCTACAACTTACACCTGGCAACTTATTCTTTTTGTTTTTTTCTTATTCTGTTGTTTTAATTAGAAATTTTAAAAAGCAGGGCATAGAGCCCCGGAAAACATTTCACACACACACACTGTGCATTATAGGCATTTTTGTCATTAGAAACAAAAAATACAATTTCAAAAATACAGTAAAAACTGTAAAATTTTGAAATATTATTACCATTTACAAGAAGTGTTTTTTATTTGATTAGTTTTCAAAATGTAATTTATTCCATTGATGCAAAGCTGAATTTTTAGCATCATTACTCCAGTCTTCAATCTCTCATGATTTTTCAGAAATCATTCTAAAATGCTGATTTTATGCTTGAGAAACTTTTTTTTTTAAAAGAAAGTTTAAAATAACAGCATTCATTTCAAATGAATATTACAAATGTCTCCACTGTCACTTTTGATGAGTTTAATGAGTGTTTGTTGAATAAAAGCATTCATTTGTTTCAAAAACAACAATCTTACTGACCTTTGAACAGTAGTAAAAAAAATTAATAAGATGTAAATGATTCCTAAAATAAAAAAATTACTTATTTACCTGAGAGAAGATAAGGACTCTGTGTCCACCCTCCTTGAGTTTCCGCAGCATCTTCTGCAGTAGCAGCAGTTTGCCAGACGATTTAGTCAAGGCGCTGCCCTCGTACATCCCATTGGGCATCTTGGCAGCTTCCTGTTTCACACAGGGAAGCAAACGTCTTGTCAATCTTTTCAATTTCATCTATACGCAATTCACTCAAATATCATACAACATAGGGCCCAATGATTTCCACGATGTAAAAAGCAGGGAATCCAGTCATTAAAATGCAATTTCCTGCATAATGTGGAATGTCACGGAATTAAATTATTAATTTATTTTGGATGAATAAATCAAAAATAGGTCAGTACATGTAAATCAAATTGCAATATGGACTAGTGTCTGTGTATATTAAGCCCCAAATCACTATTTAAAGATAAATCCTGCATGTTTGGCATGTCTCTGTATGAATGAATGTCGCAGACACACGTTTTTTTTTACTACACACATACTAAAGCGTGCAACGCTCACTATGTTTTCAGCCTCTTTCGCCACAATGAGTAAATGAACACAAACAATTTCTAGAACTGCTCTGAGTGTCACTTCATGTGCATTTTGCCATTTTATTTGAGAAAAACTATCGTCATATAATATACAAACAAACTTCATATAATATAACAAACAAACAAAGTTGTTTTAGCTTGAAACTGTGACAGAAATATATTAATGTAATGATTGTACTACTAAAATTATATTTAACAAGGAATATTTACCAGAAAAATTTACAAGATAAATGTAAATACACAGCACTGTATCTATGAAAAAATAAATAAATAAAATTATGAATTAATTTATAAAATCAGTTAATTAGAGATGTCTTTGAGTATTAACATTTAATGAGACCATTCAAATTGAATCCAGAAAATAATGAAAAATTTTTGAAAAAAAAACGTATTTTATAGGGCCTTTGACCAGTAATTTAGTTTCACTTTTAAATAAATTTCTGTTAAATTGTGTACATTTTATTATTTCAATTAATTAAGTAATTAATTTTATTTTTATTTAACCATTAAAAATTTGGAAAAAATAAATAAATAAATTTGGGAAAAAATAAAATGGATTTCATAGGTCCCTAATAATATGACACGGTATTGGTCTGTTATTAAAGACACTTAAAAAGTGGACAGTACCATAGCAGCAACAGGGAAGAGATAGGGATGATTACAGCACTTCTTAAGATCCATGACGACGTTCAGCAGAGAAACCTGGTTTCCACCACCACGGGTGTTCAGAGCCTCGAAATTGCGGGTCAGGATGAACTTGTAATATTTCCTGAATTCACAGATGAAAGATTTAGAAACTCCACCCCCCGTAACCTACTTCTCAGTCCATTCCTCATCACATACTCACTTCTGCATGGGGCTGAGCTCAACTCGGACAATGAGCTCTGTTTTGGAAGGCATGTGCTTGAACACGTCGGCTTTGAGTCTCCTGAGCATGTGTGGTCCCAGCATGTCGTGAAGCTTTTTGATCTGGTCCTCCTTGGCAATGTCAGCAAACTCCTCCAAGAAACCCTCAAGATTACTGCAGAATGAGAGAGAAACAGTCATTAATGGCTGCAGATGCCCAGGGGGCCACCAGATGGTGCTAAAGGGTGCCATTTAAGGCGAGACACCCCAGGTGATGGTTAAAAAAAAAATAATAATAAAAAAAAAATAATCAACTAATAGAAATCACCCAACTTACATTACATTAAGAATGTAATATAACATCACACACACACACACACACACATACATATAAATAAAATGAACTTATTTCTTAAATTACAAAAGAAAAAAAAACTTGTTTTCATAGACTTTGGTATAACTTTCACTATCTTACATTTACATTTATTCATTTAGCAGACGCTTTTATCCAAAGCGACTTACAGGTAGGGAATACATCAAGCGATTTGTCCTAAAGAGGCAAAACAACCTACGAAGTGCTCAAATTACCATATAACAGGCATTGTTCGAATAAGTACAAGCTAGAAAGGGAAAAGAGTAGAATTTTTTTTTTTTTTTTTTTTTTTTTTTAAAGTCAAAAAGGTTTTCTTGCACACCTGGGTTATCAGTAACTAAAATTATTAAAAACTATGTTATTTGAAAATTATTTGTATTTGAATGCATAAATAAAACAAATATAAGAAAACAATTTCTATTTTTTGTGTACTTTAAGTTTAAGCATTACAATTTCTAACTGGAAACAAAAACTAAATAGGAACTGAAACTAAAATTTAATCTCAAACAGTATTTCAAGACTGTTGGAAAATCTATCATTGAAAGTTCCTCTAGTTCCTGCATGATCCTTGAATTTGATGTTAATGAGAAACACACCTGAATCTTTCTGGTGTGAGGAAGTTGAGCAGATGGAAAAGCTCTTCTAAGTTGTTCTGTAGAGGAGTTCCAGTCAACAACAACTTATGCTGCAATGGGTAGTTATTCAGCACCCTGAAAAACTACAAGAAGCAAAGAATTAAAACTTCAAACCACCATAAAATGTACAATTTAGAAATTTTAACTAGTTTTAATAACACTTAGTCAAGTTATTGGATAATCTATGCTGGTCTCACCTTTGACTGATTATTCTTCAGTCTGTGGGCCTCGTCAACTACCAAACAAGCCCAGTCAATGGAGCCCAGAACGGCTGTGTCAATAGTGATCAACTCATAGGAGGTCAACAGTACATGGAACTTCACAGAGGCTTCTTTCTGCATGATCATGAGGAAATAATCACTCATATATATGGATTCAAGCGCCTTAAGATCCTTCAATAGGAAACATAGTTCTCCAACTAACTAACCTTCATCTTAGAGGGTTTCTTGCCTCCACGTATGGCGTTGTTCTCAAATGAGAACTCGTTTTCTCTGATGACAGCCCTGCTGTCCTTGTCTCCGACGTACGTGACAACGTACATATCCGGGGCCCACATTTCAAACTCTCGCTCCCAGTTAATGATGGTGGACAGGGGGGCACTCACCAGGAACGGACCTTTCGAATGACCCTGGAGGATGAACACAGCAACATTTTAAGAGTTAAGAAAGAAGATATGATATACAAAGGTATTGGTGACTAGGGTTGGGTATCATTTGAATTTTATCGATTCCAATTCTTAACGATTCCTAGTTTTGATTCCAATAACATTAAAAATAAATAAATAAAAACGAGGTCAAACATTTTTATTCTGTGTTTTTACAAAAGCGTTCTGTTAGGCCTATGAAGAACGTTTGCCTATAGTTTTAACAAAAAAAAACAAAAAAAAACAAAAAAAAAAAACAGCAAAAACTACTAATATCAATTTCAAACATTAAAATGTTAAAGGCAAGTAAACAGTCAGTAAAAAGGTTAAGATTAGCAAGAGCTAATACAGTAATACATTAGCAAGAGCATAAATAAATACAACTAAAATTACAGGTACAGAAATTTAAATCAAAAGGTTAAAAACACTCCATAGTTTTCTTTTCATAAATAAAATAGATTAACTCACTAAAGTTACGAAAGATATTCAGTCAAGATCAGTGAATGACTTTTTTGTTCTTGCATTAACATTAATGACAGGCAGCACGTTTATTAGGTTACTGTCCCTTTAACACAGAACGCACACAGATCTAAAAATACTGTTACACATGCGTTTTTTCTCTCATCTGTTTACTTTCGACAAAAAACAGCTGTGTTTATGATGATATATTGATGTATTTTGTGCATATTGGGTGGAAAGAGTGAAAGAGAAGTCAGATCCGGCCCTGAACAACCTTTCCTGCAGTGGAAATGCACAGAATGGTTCAAGAACGGACACAGGCCAGAAAACCGCACCGGGACCATTGTTTATGCCCGCTCTTCAGATGTGTGCGATGCACACAAACAGTGCGCATGTTCTTCCCTTCCTGCACTTAAATCTGTCTTATGAATACCCAGTTCTTGGAAATTTGAAACCGGTTCTAAGATGGAACAGGTTCTTGATACCCAACCCTATTGGTGACATTTAATTTTTACATATCATTACAAGTTTGGGATTACAAAACCACACACCTCTTTATACAGTGAATAGAGGAAAACAGCAGTCTGCACAGTCTTTCCCAGACCCATCTCGTCTGCCAGGATGGTGTCGGTTCCCTGAGCCCACGAGAAACGGAGCCAATTGAGCCCCTCCAGCTGGTATGGATGCAGCGTCCCGCCTGTGGTGTCCAGATACTCTGGCTGACGCTCAAATTTAATAGTGGGCTAAAGGAGAGTAAGAAATGGGTATAGCCACTGATGAGCAAGTCAATGGTGCAGCTGGGTCTAACAGGTGCTGTCATTAATGTGTAAGACCAAAACAATGAAGCTCACTTACATCCACGACAGGGTTCTCTGGAGGTCGATCCAGTTTTCGCACCTTGCCTTTGATCTTCATCTTCTTTCCTGGTTTCCCTTCATCTCCCATCATCAACTCCCTTAAGGAGAGAAAGAAAAAAAAAGATGAATTTGATGAGTGTGTTTCTTGCATTTTCAGAACTATGAATCTGAAGATTTCAAATTTGTGTGCTGTTGAGTTTAGGGTAATTAATTAATTTCTTAAATTATAAAGGGAACACAAAAAAGCTCGTTTTCATAGTCTTTTGTAGTCAACTTTCCATGCCTTAAGTTTTTCCTTGCATACCAGGGTAACTGGTAACTAAAAGTATAAAAACGAATAAAATAAAAATGTTTGTATTTGAAAGTCAAAGAAAAAAAAAAAAAAAAAAAAAAGTACACAAAAACACTTTCGAATTTTCAAATTCAGTTTAAATTGAAGCATTAAAATTGCTAACTGGAAATAAACAAATCAAACTGAAACAAAAAAATTAAAATAAAAAGCAAATATTTAAATATTTATTTACTTATTTATTTTTTCTTCTTAGAAAATTGAAATGGAAACTAAAAGCCTTTAAAATATTGATAAACAATTACATATATAAAGAAAAAATTTAAATTAAAATCAAATAGTAATATTAAAGAAATTACTAAAACTAAAATAAATAAATAAAAAAATAATAAAAACTGAAAATATATTTTTAAAATCCTATGTAAAAAAATTAATATAAATTAAAATGGTATAAAATAAGC
>JAHKKF010516003.1:6950-22907 GCA_019740295.1 Labeo calbasu
AGTTTGTTTTTAATCGAACCAAACATGACAAATGTGAACACACCCTTAGGGTGAAGAGGAACAAAAAACTGTTCCTTGGAATGCATTTCTGCACCATCTTCCCGAGCCAGTTAAGAAGTGGTCCTCATTGCGCAATTAAGCCTGTGCAAAGCATCATGGGAGTAAAGTGTCCATCAGTTGGACCATTCAAAGTGGGTCATTTGTCTTGGTGGGACCTTGTCCTTTGGGGGCAGTCGTGGCCTAATGGTTAGAGAGTCGGACTTGTAACCTGAAGGTTGTGGGTTTGAGGTTGATTGTTGGCGGGGGGAGTGAATGCTTTCTTCCACCTTCAGTCCCACAACTTGTGGGATTACCTTTGAGCAAGGCACCGAACCCCCAACTGCTCCCCGGCAGCTGCAGCAATATGGCTGCCCACTGCTCTGGGCGTGTGTTCATTCACTGCTCTGTGCGTGCACTTGAATGGGTTAAAATGCAGAGCACAAATTCCGAGTATGGGTCACCACACTAGGCCACAAGTCACGTCCTTTCCTCCTTTCCTTTAAAATCCTTTATTTCGAAAGACCCTTTTAAGTGGCCAGTTCTGAGCACTTCAGTTTGGAGCGACTCTTCAGTATGGCAGCCATGATTTTTCTGAAGCCGAAATTCTCTATAGAGGTGGATTTATCCCGTTTAGAACTCACTGATTGTTTAGGGCCTAACAGACTAAAACATAATCAATAGCAGTTTACCAAATTAAGCCAGATTGTTTTCTTATCAATTTTGAGTCCAAATGAATTGTACGACAATTTAATGTTTCAAAAAAGACTTTGGTGTGATTTGCTGGTTCACACATAACAAACGAACCAAACGAACCAAACCCTGACGTGAAGCGGAGTCTGCAGCAAACACTGTGGTGTAAAAGGGTCCTGTGTTGAACACTGCTTCAATTTGACAAGATAAGACTTGACCAGACTAGATGATGATGGACACACAGACACCTAAGAGCTGTTATGTTGTTTGATAGTCTGTCATGTTTCTAGTCTACAGTACAAAACATCTCACTCTCACTTCCCTTTCCTCAGTCTGTCCACCCTCTTTTCCGTTCATCCGTCATTGTTTTGCTGTCATTCCGTCGTGTTTTTTGTTTGTTTGTTTATAGAATGGGCGCTAGTGTAGAAGTCGGTTTTGGTTTTTGTCAGCTGCCATTATCGTCACATTGCACCTTTAGATGGACACCTCGTCTCTGAGCTCCCCACAGAAAACCGCAGCGTCGCTGAATAGAACAGACACACACCTGGTCTCCCTTCGCATCCACTGACAGACTGGCAGAAACGGAGCACTATTCAGCTCGCTGGCAAATTGATAGTGAAAGGTGGGGGGGACGGCGCTTTGAAATCCCTCCGTGCTATTTTTATGACAGTTTGTGTTTATATATATTTTGCGCCCGCTTGTTTGACGTGAACGATTATTGCGCTTCACAGCAGGGGGGCCGGAGTAAAGACGCAATTAATTTCAGACTTCAGAAAGTTTTTAAGGATGCTATTTATGTTTCTCCTCCTGTTGTCACGGTTCAAACACATGTCAGCACTTGGACTCCATTCTCGTTTCCTGTGCCGACGTTTACGGGAGTGTTTTCTTTTAATTACACATCTACGATCTGTGCGTTTGAGTGTATTGATGAGTTGAAATGTGTTTGTTGTGGCCTGAATAACAAAGTTTTAATGTTACAACAAGAGTTTCTAGTGCTAGCAGGACTGTCTGAGCATATTTGTTGAGAGGTTTTGAACATAATATGTTGTCTGGTCACTTCTCTGTGTTTATGTGTGTGCAAGGCCTTCTTTGGCCCTTGTCCCTCTGGCTCGGCTTTGATGAGTGTTCATGATATGAATGAATAAATACGTAAGAGGGCTAATGAAGTTTGAGCCCCATGCTGGATGGAGGGGGATGGTGTTTAAGAGGTGGCAGGATAAAAGGGGGCGTAATCAGGCAGACTGTGTTGTGTCAGGCAGATTGGCAGACCGCCGTTGGCGTACATGGACAGGCAGACGGATAGAGCAAGAGAGAAAAGCAGCTTGATTCTGACACGGATTGTGGACGCGGAGAGTGGCTAAAGAACATCAGTATTACACGCGTGCACAGGAGCCTAAGACAGGAGCCCTGCCACAGGTCAATGGGTTTAATCCACACAATCCACACACACACAAACCCTGCCTGACACACGGTCCGATCCGGCCAAAGCTCTGAAACGCGCACACGTGCAATACGAAATAGCCTGACTGTTGCATCTCAGATTAAGAGGTGGAAACAGCATTCAAATAACAAAAACTGAACTGTACAGTTCATGCAGATTTTAATGTGTTTCTATGAATATGCAAAATGAGCAAATATAATCACGCCTCCTGTGATTTGCATATAGGTAGGTGACACCTTCCACACAAATTAAGAATACTGAGAGCGTGATGACATGCCCTCGCTGGTGAATTCAAAGCGCCGTTTTCGCCACTAGGGGGCGCGTGTCGCTCTCACGCACTAGAGACACGCACAGTGGACAAAAGCGTGTGGCAGCCGCTCACTCACGCCTACACGCGCTTATCCGCACAGACGCTCCCTCATGCAAATTCAGCAGTACCCACGGGAAAAACCAGCACGTCCCCTATATGAACTGGACACTCGGTTTAAACGTTGCTCTGGTAGACATAAGGATTTTTAAACGAGCTATATCAATAACATTTACAGAAAAAATCAAATATATAAAATTAGTAAAGACCATAATATTTGCATAAATAACAACATATAACATATATAAACATATATTACATGGTTACATATATAACCAGTTATACATAAATATAGGGACATTGCAGCATTATACTGTATACACTGCCACTGAAAGATTTTTAATGTTTTTAAGTCTCTTCTGCTCACCAAGCCTGCATTTATTTGATCCAAAGTACAGCAAAAACAGCACAATTTTTTAAAAAATATTTTTACTATTTAAACTAAATTTTCAGCATCATTACTCCAGTCTTCAGTGTCACATGATCCTTCAGTAATCATTCTAATATGCTGATTTGCTGTTCAAGAAACATCTTTTATTATTATATTTATCATATTTAAAACAGTTAAGTAAATTTTTTCATGATTCTTTGATGAATAGAAAGATCCAAAGATCAGCATTTATCTGAAATAAAAAGCTTTCGTAACATTATACACTATACCATTCAAAAGCCTGGAGTCAGTATACATGTATTCATTTATTGGGAAAGAAATGATAGAAATTAATAATTTTATTTAGCAAGGATGCTTTAATTAGATCAAAAGTGTTGATAAAGACATTTATAATGTTACAAAGGTTTCTGTTTTCTTTTGAACTATCTATTCACTGAAGAAACCTGAAAAAAAACTGCTCAACAGTTTTCAACATAATAATAATAATAATACATTTTTTGAGCAGCAAATCAGAATATTACAATGATTTCTGAAGGATCATGTGATCCTAAAAATTCAGCTTTGAAATCACAGGAATAAATTACATCTTAAAATATATTCAAATAGAAAAGTTAATTAAAAATCATTTTAAAAATATATACATGCCATTTGCAGATTATAAATAAAATTGGCATGGATTTAATTATTTTAGTGTTTTATTGTATTTTGTTATTTTTAATTTTTTATACAAATATTTTTGCTTGTATTTATTTATTGTGAGGTTGCAAAGTCGAAATTAAATTTCCCCGTGTTCCACCTGTCTTGTCAGTACGCTAAGCATCTTTATACTAATAAGGTGGGCATGTTGCCCTCTGTATATTCATAATTGACCTGGAGGCTTCATGGCTGTATGAGTTCAGCTGGAGCTGTCCAGGGTTTGATGGTGAATGCGAGCGTTTATGTTGCCTCATTTCCTGTATTTGACTCTCAGTCGAGAGAGTGAGCTAGAGAGAGAGAGGCGCGCGCACACACACACACACACAGAGGGGGAGGTTGGTTCCTGATACCGAGACACGGAAAAGCAGGGGAGGGAGAATTACAGAAAAAGACGAGCGTGGAGAGAGGGAGACAGCGAGCAGGGGAATTACACTGACCGACACACACGCGTCTCCCAGCTGACTGCTGACATTGTTGACGTGCTCACTCTCTCAAAGCTGTCACGGGCGAAATACTGGAGCTCTAAAGCATCGACATCGCGCTCCCCCAGAACTCATGGGTTAACAGGTATGCCTCTCTCACCTTTCCACTCTATCTCTAACAGCACTTCCTCCCTTCTGAGTCTGACCACCGCGCAGGCTTCACTCTCAGCGCTTTTACAATCATACTTGACTTGTCATCTGGATATATGGCAGAGACATGAGCTCGCGGCTCAACACAGGTATTCAGGTAAGTTCAAGTTGTGAGTTTTCGCGAGGCGGGTGCGTTTGTGTTATTTTCACGTCATTGAAGTAGACTGCGTGACAGCAACCTGTTTGACGTCTCCAGGTGAGAACGCGTTCATGACAGATGATGCACACGCTGCGAACAGCTGTCAGATGTGCAGTCATTCATTCAGGATAGACTTTTATTGGAGTGATGGGAGACTTTCTTTTTTGTCTTGTCAACGCTTTACTTCACATCTCACCATTAGGAACTTAATAGTGTTTGTGTTATAACAGTTTTAATCCTAAATGCATGTCCTTTGGGGGGGTCAGTGCATGTGGTGGTGGTGGAGGTGGTATTTAAATGAAAAGCTCAGCTTTGGCAGCCGAGGGCTTAACCCCACTCTCTCCTCCCCTCATTTAACCTCCAAAAGGGGAATTTCTCCAGCTGGAAATTTCTGCTGCGTCAACACCCTAAACCTACTACCAGAAAAGGGAAGGGGATTTCTTTTTTATAGGACTCACTTTTCTATTATTTTATGTCCTGCATAATTGAACCAGTGGGCTCGGAGCCTAATACTTCCCTCAACTTGAGGAGAGCGGAGTATATTCGAGTGTTCGCTGAGGGAAGCTTTAGGTGACACTAGCGCTGCTGCTCTTCGGGTTATTGTCTCTTTTTCCCCCGTCTGCCCCCTTAAAGCTGGTCAGTTCCGTCTTCCTCCATTTTCTCCTTGCTGACGGGTTGGTTTTAAGGGGAGCGACCCCACTTGTTTGACTCGCCGACGGCGGAACATCAGCGGGTTTACAGATAAACGTCAACAAAGAATTCGAACGCGCGTCTTTGAATTGATACATTTGAATCGAGCGTTACGCGCAACAATGTATCATTCAGCGCGTCTGTCATAAGAATGTGGCACTCTGTATTGATTATTATGACGCTTGTTCGCGCCGTGTCGGCTCTTGTTTGCTACAGGTGCACCAGATTCTGATTGGTTAGTTGGAAATATGTTTAACTGTACAGGCGAAAATGTCGAATGCAGACTGTTAACAAACAATAAATGTTACTTAGAAGCGCTAAATTGACCTAGCTAATTTAACTTATACTAAGACATAGAACGCAAGTCACGCTTTTAAAATCACATTCATGTATTTACGGCATTGTAACTGTCTGCAGTGCAAAAATGAGTCAGTTGAGCAGAAGAACTGGTTATGTAAGGAACTGTCCTCATGCCCATCTACACAGAATGAAGCCAGTGGAAACATGACAACTTCCTTTGCCAGTCACTTTTTAGGTTTTCTCCACATCTCATGACCTTAATTGAATAATGAGTTAATTAATATGACAATGGCAGTATTCTTCACATCTATTGTAGATGTACAGATTATAATGTGTCTTAATATTAGTGGTGTGCGTGTGCTGGCAGGTGTCTGTGTAGCAGAACAGCCCGTTCACCCCATCTCTCTCCTGGGATGGAAAACAGTAATTTTAAGGTAGCGTAGAATTATTTAATGACACCATATGCTGGACTTGGTACTGACCAAACCAGTGCAAAAGATTCTAATACAGTCGTTTTATCTGTTATATACTTTCAAACTGTTGTTATGCACTAAAATGTGGTGTTTCCTTTGCCGCCTTCCATTACTTGAGTTTAGACAGTCCACAGAATTATAATGAGAACTTATTTTTTCAGCATAAAAGTAGTGATTGTTTTACTGCAGCTTGACTGGTAAATCATGGTGTGATTCTCATTGAGCACACAAACTCTTAAAAATATACCTTAATTAAATATACTTTTTAAGGCACTTTAGATAAAAGCATCTGCCAAATGTGTAAATGTTTCTCAGCTTGTGTATTCTTTAGCAAGAGCTTTCATTCTAGAGGGCAGTGTTGGTGTTGCGTGTCAGGGTCGCGTCCAGGTGTTTTTGTTTAATGGAGAATCTGTGTGTGCGTGTGTGTGTTTGTGTATATGTGGGAGAACATTTTAGACAGGAGGGGGGCTCTGGTCTACTATGCATATTGACTTCCTCACAGGTGTGGCTGTATTGTGTCAACAGAAAGCAGGGGAGGGGAACTGGTTCCTACTGCATGGGGTAAAGGGAAGAGAGGGGCTGAAATAAGAGTAAAGAACAGCATCGCGTTCTAGGAACTGCTTTATTGAAGCCGAAATATCATACCTGCACTCACCCAGCACGAATATTAAACACGAGTTAAACTCTATTGTCGGCTTGTTGTTGATTACCACAGAGAATAATTTAACAAATGCATCTGAAATGAACACTAGTGGCAGTAAAACACCAATAACTTTTATTCCTTTTCACACAAAGTATGATTACAGAGGCTTTATTGATTATTAAAGACTTATTTTTGCATGGTCCCTTGCAGAATATTGAGTTATGACCTAAAAACATTCTATAATTGCTATGTTTGACTCTATATGTTTGACTTTATAAATGTAGTAAACTTACTCTGTAGCGCACCTGGTACATTGAGTCTCATTAAAAAATGAGAACTGATAAAAGAGCTCAACAACTTTGAAATAAGCTAAAATGGCGTGTTTGCTTCAGCAAATCCCGTTTTATCTCACATTTGCTTTGTTCACACTATTAGTCAGGTTTAGTGTAGAAGGTACGTTATATTCAAGCACGATTGGTGGGTCATTCTATAATTGTGGGTACATCTCATGCCCGTGAAGTATATTTTTCAATATAAAGCCCTGATGCTTACTTTTCTAGTACACAATTATATTTTTTCCCAATCACACTACTGTATGTTGAAAAAGCCATATCTTTTGTTCAAAAATGATGTTCATGTCACACAACCCTGGTATTCAGCTGTCCAATTTTGTAAAGTTGCTCATTCTACTCTGCATTTAAGCATGAAAATGACCTCAAATATGAATTAATTTCATAGTTTTGCCTTCAGTTAGATTATCAAGACATTTAGGTGTGCGCTTTAAAAATAATAAGTGTTTATTGTGATATAACTTGTTTTATTTGTGTCCAAACAACCGTTGTCAGCTAAGTTACCCACTAGAAAACCCCCCCTCAAAAAGCAATGGTTTGTCCCATTCTGGCATAATTTGCACAGTATGATGATATTTCCTCTAGAAGCACATGGATGAAACACTAGAAGTTACGTTCTCTCTCTTTCCTCTTATATTGGTTAAACTAGCAAACCTGTCAAGAGTGGATTAATTGACTGTCAACAGTGTCACACAATTTTAACAAGACAGTTTAGCTAAATGTTATGTTTTGTTTATGAAAATATATTTCTAAACATACCATATGCTCAGTAGTTCTAGGCTTCCATGTTGAGTATAGGCCCAAAACACAAAAAAATGTCAACTAAGTTACTTGTCAACTGTGTTACCCAGTAAAGGTAACATGGTGGACAGTTGCAAACATAGATGGTATTTTATGCACATATTCCTACAGATCACCTTTATTTATATAGCACTTTATACAATATAGATTGTTTCAAAGCAGCTATAAGGTCATGTTTGGGTTTTGGGAAACAGGGAAACTTTTTTCTTCACATTGTCAAATTCTAAATCTAACCCTAATTATAGATTGACCTAGGTGCTTTGAAACAATATATATTGCATAAAGCACTATGTAAATGAAGTTGACCTGAAAATGATTATTTAGGGCCTCTCACTGGACATTTAATTTCCAAACTGCTGTGATATGTACAACCATCATAAAACATCAGGTTTCTCATATTCAGGTTGCCAGATTGACTCACTGGACATTTCACTCTGAAGGTGTTGTGAAACGTACAATATCATTTTGATGAAATATTACTACAGGCTAATTTTTCCAGTGAGCCTCAGTCGGACTAATTATGAGTCCATGCCTTAACAAACAAACAAAACAGTAAATGAATGCCCCATAGACTTTCACTATAAGTCCACTCTGTCAACATATTTTCAGTTTGACTCCACAACGAATGTTCTTTTAATAATGCGTGTCAGTTGCGTTCAACTAAATGAATACACTTATTTTATATTTTCCCATTTTGTACGAATCATATCTCCATGTTGGAGTTCGTTTTAATTGTTTGTACTGCTATAATGTTTAAGCATACATGTTTAACATGTCTGTGGATGTGCAAGTGTATCTTGAGGGAGGTTCAGGCAGTTAGTTGAACAAGAAAGTGCAGTACGGTGTTTATTCAGGGTGGTTGCGGTTGTTAATCTGAACATTTGCACAGAAAGACAAGATATGGGGGAGGAGGTGGCTGATGGTGCAGAGGGATAGAGAAACAGATAAAGAGGGGGTAGTTAAACTGGCCGTGTATGTGTGTGTGTGCGCATGGGGGGGCAGGGTATGGGGGTGCAAGCTGACACGACACACAGCTGAGTGTGTGTGTATGTATGTACGTATGTGTGGGTGGAGTGTGTGGAAGATGGCTGCTCTCCCCGGGCTGTGGGCTGTGTTGTGTGGGTAACAGGTTAGAAAGCATGAACCTGCTACAACACTGGGGACCGGCTTCTCCCCCTCACTTTAAAGACCACACAAAGCCCGATATTCTATTGATCAGCTTAGAAACTCACTGTACATTAAACATCTGTACATCTGAAGCCCCGCATCAATATTTAAAGCTAAACGCAAACATGACGGTTCAACACACAATTGTTGCGTTTAAATTTTTTATTTTATTTTTACACCCTCACACCAGATGTGCAATCAAACTCGTCCCTTACGAAAAACTAGGAGTTCTTTTGTGTAAGCAGGGACGCATACAGGTGCGCTTCACTCCCTAGAGCTGTTTGGGGGGGCTGTGTGTGTGCGTGTGTGCGTGTGTGTATGGAGTGACAGCTGTGCTCATCAGCCACTTAGATGTGTTCATCCCCCTAGATTAGGCGCTCGGTGTGTGGGTTAAACCGGAGCCGACCTCCCTGGAACCGCCCCACAAAGACCTGTGTCCTCAGGTGCCTTGTGAATATTTCAGTGGGGGCTCTCAGGCTGTGTGGAAAGCCCTGGGGGAGAAACCGAGTGAAAAAAAAGCCCCTGGAAATGAGATAGCATACCCTGGGCAAGCGCTTAGCAGTGGGCTTTACACTCCTAGGCTGAAAAAGAGGATGTGGTTGTGAGGTTTTTGTTTCTGTTTTTTCCTCTTCTTTTTCTCCTTGTGCTCTTGTCCGTTTTGTATAATCGGTAATTCTCTTTATCTTTCCCTGTCTGCTGGTGAAATCCAATCCAGCTTGGTGGTTCCTAAATCGTCGCATGTTCCTACTTTTGGGTTTGAAGAGTAACAAACACACACACACACAAACTCGTTTACAACACCCCCGCCCCTGTCATGCTCGGTCGTTTCTGGCTTACTTTCTGACCACACGTGGTCTTAAATACAGGATGTTTACACATGGGGAGGTATGCTAACCCTCACCAGTTAAAACCATACATGTCTTCATCCTCTTCAGCCCCTTTAACATGGTGATTAGGGGTTTAGAGTAAGCAGACTTTATCTAATGTACATCCCTGCTGAGCTTCAAATGCAAGTGTTAAATGAAGTTTCACATATGGTGAATATGAAACTTACTGCCGTGTATGTGTGACAATTACTAACGTTTCTCCAGAAGTAGTGTCACACATTTGTGTTTTAAGGACAATGTGACGTCACATTCAAACTGAGAGATTCAAACCGATACGCTCATTTATATTTACACAAACTGCCATTCAGACTGTTATAACAAGTATGCTCAGGGTTGCCAGATCTGCATTGACCAATCTAATTTAAAAATAACACAAATGACTAAGATAGCCCAAATTCTAAAACACTAATATTAGTCACTGTTATTTTTTTCAGTTTATAGTAAAAACAGTCTGTTTTCGTAAATAAACTACCTTGCTATTGACAGTTGGTGAACAAAACTAGAGCTGCAAAACGATTAGTTGCGATCAGTCACTTCAAACTAAAAGTTTGTTTGCATTCTATATTTGTGTGTACTTTGTGTATTTATTATGTATATATAAATACACGCATATATATGTGACCCTGGACCACAAAACCAGTCATAAGTAGGATGGGTGTATTTGTAGCAATAGCCAACAATACATTGTATGGGTGAAAATGATCGATTTTTCTTTTTAAAATAATTAGGATATTAAGTAAAGATCATGTTTCATGAAGATATTTTGTAAATTTCCTATAGTAAATATATCAGCTTAATTTTTGATTAGTAGTATGCATTGCTAAGAACTTTATGTGGACAACTTTCCACATTTTCTCAATATTTGGATTTTTTTGCACCCTCAGATTCCAGATTTTCAATAGTCTCAGCCAAATATTGTCCTATCCTAACAAACCATACATCAGTGGAAAGCTTATTTATTCATCTTTCAGATTATGCATAAATCTCAATTTAAAAAAATGTACCCTTATGACTGGTTTTGTGGTCCAGGGTCACATATTGTATGTATTTGTATGTAAACACTTGTATATAATTTATATTATATATAAATATAAATATTTTACATATAAACCTAACATGTCTTTCCTTAATATATACATGTATTTGTGTGTATTTATATATACACACTGCACACACACATATAGTATGTAAACAAACTTTTATTTTGAATCGATTAATTGCAACAAAACACAATCCATTGTTGAGGTGGTTGAAGTATTAAGAAATAAAGTATTTACAGATTTAAGATCTTGTTCTGATGCATCTGTTCTGCTTATTGGTGCTTGTCATCTGTTTCTTCACACAGGCTCCCTAACAGCACAGTTTTATCAGTGGTAGAATATAAACTGGTGAAGTAAAATATTTCAGTACAAGCTTTTCAGTCAAATATAATTTGCACATTCTGTTAAACCATTAACCCAAAACAAAATCTACCCTTGGCAATAGTTAAAAGTAGCCCAATTTATTAGGAAAACTGTGGCAAATTTGGCAACCCTGATTATGACACAAGTTTACAGTTTATATAGACACATAATGTCACAGTGCAATAGTCATTCATTCCAGTGGATTATGCTTTCTTTGCATGTTTTCATGCTTATTTTGCCTCACGTTTCACGCATTAAGGGTATGTAACAAGGTTCAAGTTACATTTTCAGACTTAAAGGGGTAGTTCACCCATGATTTACTCACCCTCAACCATCCTAGGTGTATATGACTTTCTTCTTTCAGACTAATACAATTAGAGTTATATTTAAAAATGTCTTGGCTTTTCCAAGCTTTATAATGCCAGTGAATGGGTGTTGAGATTTGGAAACCCAATAAAGTGCATCATAAAAAGTACTCCACATGGATCCAGTGGGTTAATAAAGGCCTTCTGAAGCAAACCGATGCATTTGTGTAATAAAAATATCCATATTCAAAACTTAAAGTCAGACGTGCGTTCACAAGAGAGTGACGTTCCAGCGGATGACATAGGCTCCGGTGAGAAGTGGCGAATGTGAAAGAGCAAAACAAAACACCAGTCACAAATTAGAAGTACAAAATGAGGATTGGTAAAGAAAAATGGCGGAGGATTTCGATATAGGCCAAGAGGAGACTGGTTTTCCTTCAAAATCTCAACACTCATTCGCTGCCATTATAAAGCTTGGAACCACAACATGTTTTATTATAAGTCCAATTGTATTCGTCTAAAATAGGATGGCTTGAGGGTTTAGTAAATCATGGGGTAATTTTCATTTTTGGGTGAGCTATCCGTTTAACACTTGTCAGCTGGTTAGTCTTGGACTGATATGTAGTAGTTTGGTTTACTGCAGATTTTTGGGGCTTTTAATCATAGTACACTCATCATATAAGTCCAGTAGTTTGTGGTGAATGCTAATTTGAGCATCACAATCCCTACAGTCCCCAATTAGGTTTAAGGTTTTTAACAAACGCCTATATTTAATTGAGCCAGGGAGCAACCGTGTATGTATGTATCCTACCTAGCAACACCCTGGCAACATGGTTTTCACATGGCAACACAGCTTGAAGTCTCAGTTTTTGAAATTGCCTTGAGAATCACTTAAGGAGACATATGTGAGATTACTGGGGTCTTTTCTCTGGAGAAACGCCTGAGGAGCAGCTGAAGTGTGTAATTTCAGTGCAGAGCTGCAAAAATATTTTCAAATTATTTTCAGACCCACGATGTTCCATGTTTGGACAGATAGTCCCGCCCCAAACTCACGGTATTGGTTGAGTCAATGTTGATGCGCTGGTTTGGTCGAGATGTTCAAACAAACACAGCAATGTTTTGAAAGCAGCACACAGACATAGTTTTCAAGGAAATCAACCTAAAATGTCATACTTACAGCTAGGGCTGGGCGATAAATTGACAGCGATAATTATCGAGCGATATGAATTTCCTTGATAAACGATAACAAGAGTTCGATAACTGTTCAATATAATGTTTATGCGGCAAAGGCGGAACAAAAGAGCGCTAGTCAAAGCGCTCCACTCGGACCGTTTGTCCGCTCGGATCAAAGTTCAAACGACAGTACGGCGCGAACTCACTACTAGCAGATGCGTACACTCCCTATTGAGACTCGGTCAGTAAACAGCGCCTGTGTAAAGCACTTGAATTCAGGGAAGAACCCAAATGACTCGGTTTATAGCCAGATGAAACAGCGCTGACTAACAGGAGAAACACTGTGGGCAACGGTACAGTCAGAAGGCTTTTAAATCTACATATCGCCATCATTTACAATAGATTTACTGTAGTAGCACTAACTGCACAGTGGTACTGTGTCAGAAATGTGGCTATATTTGTGTCGAATTTGATTATATTATTAATGTAGACATGACTGTATTGAAGGAGGAGTAATGGAATATAATTTAAGTATTTTTGTGATTAAGCTGTAGCGTTTATGCATTTATACTAAATGTATTTAGACTGCTGTTTTTTATACAAATTCCTATAAACCATATCAACACATCACCTCAAACAGTCGTAATAATTAAATTTAACCTTTAAAATTATATATATATATATATATATATATATATATATATATGTGTGTGTGTGTGTGTGTTTTCTTTTTTTTTACAGATATTATTTTTTATATTTGATTTTTTTTTTTTTTTTTTTTTTACAGATACTGATTTTAATAATGAACATAAATCTACATCTGCATTCTAAACTCAAAATATACTACCAAATGTGTATTTAGATATTAAGATATTTAACAAAAAACATTCAAAAAACATTATTTAGTGATTGTCATGTTCTGACCATAAAGAAGAGTTTAAAGCATCAATTAACCGTCTGGTTTTTATAACTTTCACACTGTGGCAAAAATCTGCCATTAAACTTGAAAGATATAAATATTTGATATTTATCGTGATAATTATCTATATGATACGGAAAATCATATCGCATAGTTACAGCTGACATATTAAGCTTGGATAAGGAAGTATTTTAACAAAGTTTGCTCTTCAGTGAAAACCATTTCTTAAAAGGACGAGCAATTGAGATGTGACAAAAAATGACAGAGCAAATGAAGAAAACCGGTTTATGTTAGCATTCAGTTTTGGACGGGAAAGCCATTACCATTTCAAACGTTCTCAGGTGAATCGTCGGACAGTCGGTTGTCCACTTTCCATAGCACTTTTGTCTGTCTCTTAAAAGCTCTGTTTATTTTTCAGAAGATGGTTTAGTCTGTCTCTATACTTTTCATCCCATCTTGTCTGCCAAGAGCTAACCATTAAGGGAGGGTGGAGACACTCCCAGCGCTAACACATTTACCCCACAATACCACAGAGCGCTTTTCCTTCTCGCTGTGAATTTCAGAAAGCCATTGTAATCATTGTTAGGGTGAAGGTTTCCTTTCTTCAAGACCATCTAGATTTGCGTCTAAATGCGAGCTTAGAAAATTCCCAAACCGAAAGTCAAAGTTGGTTTAAGTTCGTGGTGCACATGGCTCATGTTCCCAAATCCCCAACCGGATTTAATTCGGTCACAGTCTATCAGATCCGGACCGCCTCGTTGCTTCGCATGCAGCAGATATGTCACGGCCGTCGGAAGGCCTCTGTTTTTTCCGAATGTATTGTGTGATGTGCCGATCTGCATTAGTCCATTATCAAGGGTCGGTGTAATCCTGAGAGGAGTTCATCGCCAAGTGCTAAAGTGCTGTTAACGGGGCCTGTTTAACATTCAGCGCTTCCCCCTCAACATACAATTATTCCGCTGCTCCCGCTATTAGCATGTAGCGTTTGTCTGCGTGCTTTTAATTGAACTGATTTAACGTATGCCAGATCAACTAGTTTTCGTTAATTAGTTCTGTCTTAAAAGTGCCATCGGAACATGAAATATTCATCACGGTGAAGAGGTACATTTGTGGCGGATGGATGAGTGTCTCGTATGGGAAACTCTCAAACATGATGGAAGCGATTGCGCGGGCAGAAACCTGACTGCGTGTCACGGGACTGCTGCTTTCGCTGTAATTTTCCCCTGTCTTGTCAGTTGTCAGAGTGCTTCAATAACAACTTGGATTTGCACACTGTGACAATACGCAAAAATTGCAGTGTGAATAATGTACAGCACAACCCGTGTTGTCATTTTGATGGACGACATCAGTCAGTTATGGACTGTGTCCTTCATGCTTGACTCCTTGATCCCCAGATCCGAATTTTCAGTCCTCCCCAGTCCATTGTGTGCTTGATTGTTAGTCCTGGATAAGGGGTGTTGGAAATGGTACAGGTGTGCCCTCCGTGGCCCCGTTTCTCTTTTCTACCTAGATTTAATAAGAGGCCTGATCTCGCTCTGGTTCCAGCTCCACACCCTGCTCTCTGAGACTGAACACCCCCACTGCCAGGTGAGCGTGCAGCAGTGCCAAGCTACATGGGAAAGTTTGTGCTGCAGTTATGTTACAGGAGAATGGGTTAGCTGTGAACAATGTGACACACTTTGGGGTTTAGAAAAAGTGTTGTATTTTGTTTTATTATTTTATCTAAACTTTTCAGACTTTCTAGCACCCTCACCAACTTGATGAATGGGTTAGGTGTGAAATTAAGTGAGGAATGGGTTAGGTATGAATATTTATTTTATTTTATTTATTTATTTGTTTTTAATTTTTTTTTTTTCTCTTAACGTTTCAGAGCTCTTAGCACCCTCTGGCAGCTTCCACTGATTTCATCATTTGTATAAAATTTAGTTGTGTGTGTGTTTTTGTGTATTTATTTATTTATTAAAAACACAAGTATGTTTTTTGTAAAATGAAATGAGAAAGTTTACGGTCAGTTAAAATACTGCTACTTCTTAATCAATATTTTCATCTTGTTTTTCAGTATACATATCTGAACATACAAGAATACAAGAATAGATTACTTTAGAAGAAACATTTTGAATTGAAATTATGCCTGAATTAAAGTTTTTAATCAATTTTACAGCAATTGTGCTTTAGTGATCAATTTTATTTTATTTTTATTTTTCTATGAATGTTTCAGAGCTCCTAGAAACTCTGGCAGCTTCTACTGATTTCAAATTTTGGAAGAAAAAAAAATGTGTGTGTATTCAATTATTGTATGTATGTATGTATGTATTTATGTATTTATTTATTTATGGTTAAAAAGTTTAGGGTCAGTTAAAGGGGTCATCGGATGCTAAGTTCACTTTTTCATGTTGTTTGAACATTAATGTGTGTTGGCAGTGCATGTACAAATCTACCCTATAATGATAA